>CACSLK010024540.1:12193288-12215149 GCA_902706635.1 Striga hermonthica | reverse complement strand
CATATATATATGTATATATAATTGTTTCATTTATAACTTTTAGATGAATTTTAATAATCAACAAAAATGAAAAAAAAAAAGAAAATTCATATACATACAAACAAAATATATAGCAATCAATTAAATCACTAATTCGAAGGGCAACTGCCCGATTTTTTTGAAAAAAAAAAAGTAAAAAGAATTACTAAAAATAGTAAGTAATTAATGCTAATTAAAATTTGACCAAGGTTGACCTGCCATTTTTTAAAAATAGTAAATCTTTTTATATATATATAGATCATGGCAAATAAATAAACAGCATTAATGACGGCTAATTTAGTAATTAAATAGTAAAACAAATTATCTTTGTTTATGGCTTATTTAAATTTACATTTGATTTAAATTAAAAAAACTACTTTTGTAATTTAAAAAATCTGTACACTTTAATGTACGAGTGATTTAAAAATAAGAATTTACTTTTGTATTTTCACAAAAAATAGTATAAAGAAGTATGGTTGAAATAACAATAAAAATTTAATTTGTTAAACCATATTTTGCACTCATAGGTACCAATTCTCATCAAATTCAAAATTTAAAATTGTGAAGAATGTATATAGATGCAGACTGATTGAAGATATATGTGATTCTTTAAATTAAAGAATTTTTTCAGGTTAAAAACAAAAAATATAAACTTTAAATATAGATTTTATCAAATAATACTATTACATTTAAAATTCCTATTACGAATAATTCTGTTAATTTTCAAATAAACATCTCATAAAAATATAATAATACACTTTTACATACTATGAAACAATATTTAAAACCCCCCGTGCAACAGCATACATAAAATGTAAAATTACCTAACATGAATCATTTTAATTTTCTAAAATATGTACACAATTTGCTCGGTATGCACTGATATTAAGAGTTAATATTTGCTATGACATTTATTGGTTGGATAGAATTCCATTTTGTATGGATTTCGAAATAAAACACAGATTCTCAAAATCAAATCTGATTTGGAGATCGATTTCTTAATGACCTTAAATTATGTAAATATATTGTTTCAGTTTTTGGGATTCTTTTTTATGATTTCAACCTTTACATTATATGAAATAAACAATAAAAGCCGCAGTACAACAACATACATACATACATACATTCATACATGCATACATAATATCTATATCTATATAATAAGAATTACCATTTTTCAAAAATGGCAGGTCAGCTGCAGGTCAAATCTGGTCAGCATTAAATACTTACCAATTTGGTTAAGTTTTTTTGCCTGTAAAATCGGCTAGCATTTAATGCTGCCCATAATTTGTGGAATTACCAATGTGTCATACCCAATCTGTAACTGCTTATCTATTTTTCGTATGAAAAATAATTTATTCAAATGGATTGTGAATTGTTTTTCATTTTGAAACGATAAACACGGAAAAATGTCACATAAATAAATATCGGCTCGGTGGTTTGAGGAAAACCCTACAAATGGGGAATTGTCGCCTTTTATAGGTGAAGTTGGATCGTGTTGACCAAATTTAAACTGTCCGATGTGGTATATAAATATATATATTTATGGGCTAGACACATTCACATAAATGTATATTGGGCCAATTTTATGGGACATTTTTAAAGGTGTGAAAGTTTTTATTTAATATATGTGGGCCACCTATTACGGCATGGAAAAATAGGCGCATTGGACCGAACATATGAGTTAATTATTAATGTCAAAAAATTTAATAGTATTGGGCCAAAATTAAATTAGTGTCAGATTTTGTTTGGTTGTCATGCTGTGATGGTCTCTAAATTATTGTTAGTGTTCTTTTACTTTACAACGGTTTTTAATAATTAAAGAAAGGACAAAGTCCACTTTTGGTCCTCCATGTTTAGGGGGTATCCAGACTGAGTCCCCATTATTTTTTGCTACCCAATTTTAGTCATTAAAACAAAAAAAAATGTAGTCCCTATTATGTTTTGGTGCCCAATTTTAGTCCTTAAAACAAAAAATGTAGTCCCTATTATGTTTTGGTGCCCAATTTTAGTCCTTAAAACAAAAAATGTAGTCCCTATTATGTTTTCGTGCCCAATTTTAGTCCTTAAAACGAATAAATATTGTCCCTATTATGTTTGGGTGCCCAATTTTAGTCCTAAAAATAAAAAAATGTAGTCCATATTATGTTTTGTTGCCCAATTTTAGTCCTAAAAACCAAAAGCTTGAAATGTGCTGGGTCCGGCTCATTTTCTAGTGCCTTGCGCATTTCCCTGACGAGCCTCCTGGGTCGTCGTACGTCCGGCAGTTGGGGAACTGCTTGAAGAACTCGTTCGAGAGGTGGTTTGCGTAAATGACAATTTTGTCCATGGCCAGTGCCTCAATAATTTGTTCCTTTGAAATTTGATTACATCTTTTCGATGTTTTAAATTATTTTACACAACTACTTTGATGTTATTAACAAAAATGGACCGTTAATTCACATAAATTGAGGTTAAGGGACTACATCTTTTGGTTTTTAGGACTAAAATTGGGCACCAAAACATAATATGGACTACATTTTTTTTATTTTTAGGACTAAAATTGGGCACCCAAACATAATAGGGACTATATTTATTTGTTTTAAGGACTAAAATTGGGCACGAAAACATAATAGGGACTACATTTTTTGTTTTAAGGACTAAAATTGGGCACCAAAACATAATAGGGACTACATTTTTTGTTTTAAAGATTAAAATTGGGCACCAAAACATAATAGGGACTACATTTTTTTGTTTTAAGGACTAAAATTGGGCAGCAAAAAATAATGGGGACTCAGTCTGGATACCCCCTAAACATGGAGGACCAAAAGTGGACTTTGTCCTTAAAGAAAATACTAATTGTTTACAGTATTACTAAAAACAATTTTTTATATATTTTGTTAATTTATATTTTAAATTTACTGTTGATTTGTTTTTAATGACATGTTTTATTGATTTTTAAGAAATATAATGAGTCATCGTCCCATCGTAATGAAACAAAAACTGGTACGTAATTTTTTGGAGATTCAAGGACAATCACCCTTATATATGAAAATCAATTTTTATTAGTATAAATGATTCTGCATATAATATATTAAATTATAGACTAGAGCTAATATGCTCGAGTTTAACGTGATGACTTAAAAACAACTTGATTACAAAAAGTAGATCTAACTCTATTATTTTTTAAGCCTAAACGGACATGTCTTATTAAAATGACTCATTTAACATATCTGACCCATGCATCGCACGGGATACGTACTAGTTACAAGAATGTCATTATATATTTGACTGCTATTAATGAAGTTTGACTTGATCATAATTATTGATTTGATAAATTGAATGCTACAGATTTATTCTTATTTCTTTCACTATCTATCATTCTCCTATGATCCTAACTATATATATATATATTGGATTTTATGACGTTATTGAATATGTTAAGCCTACAAAAAGAAATTAGTATTTAGGCAGTATTATCGGTGAATTTTGTGGTAGAAGTTTTTTAATTAGAGTATTGATTTTATGATAGAAGATATTGACTTAAAATATTGTGTTTAATTTACTTTAAATCAACTAACCATTTACGATTGTTAACGTAACAAAAATAATGGGAAAAAAATAAATTTTAAAAAGGTATTTTAATTAATTAGATAAATTTCGACAACAAATTGAGTTGGATTAATAGAGTTGTTTTTTTTTTGTTGGAATTTTATGCTTTTACTATGTGGGAAATTTTGGCTCATTATGTTTCACAGTTTCACTGCCTTTGTTGTTTTCCAACTCTAAATAAAGGAGGAAAAGAGCCAAAAAAAAATAAAAAATTAATAAAATAAATCCTTTCAAGAAAAAAATAAATATTAAACATAAATATTATACTTAGCAAATAATTTAATATTCAAGGAACATGGTCTAAAATTTTTCCAAATAGGACTTTACACACATATATATATATCATGTATATATATTTATCTTGTTTTTTCTTTTATTATATAGTTGTGTTGATTCTAAGCTTAAATATATAGTAAAAAACTTTTTTTTTTTGGAAAAAAAAAACTAGCTATTATTCTTTTTTATGCCTTTGATTTTGTTTATTTATATGTTGAATGTCTGACTTTCACCCTAACATAAGCCTCACAATTTACAGCACAATGAATATATTATATTTGTATGTATAAAGTCAAGTTTTTATGAAGGGTATATCTGTCATTTAACCTGTGGAGGGAACCATCTTCTCTCAGCGTTGAGTGCGTGAACTGTGAGTGCCTGTACAGATTCTCTCTCTCTCTCTCTCTCTCTCTCTCTCTCTCTCTCTCTCTATACAAATCAAAATTAAAAAATGAGAACTTTTTGAGGCGAAATTGTTCACTCGCTCGCTCTGAATCTTCACCATTTCCCCATAACACTTTTCTTCGTCCGTCAAAGCTGCAATTTCCTCTCATATCCTCGTCATTTTCTGGGTTTTCGGTCACACAGTTCTTTTTTCCCCCCTTTTACTTCCAAAGGTAATTAATCTGCTTCTTCTTCCTTACCTGGTTCGCGATCTTCAAACCCTAACTCGTTCATTCGATTGGTAGTCCCAAGCGTACACAATAGTAGATTTTCGACATGCATATGAATACTTACGTGAAGAATATGTGTTTTTTCGGGAATGTAGGGCACCAAAAATTTTGGTAGCTTGTTTTTCGCTCTCTTTTGGAGAAAGGTGCATTCTGGGTTTGCTCATTTATGGATTTCTGAAATTGAGATTGAGAAAACATAATGCTTCAAGTTTCAGATTTTTCAGTAGGACACTAGGATCTTTACAGGATTTTTTTATCAGAAAATTAAAAAAAATAAAGTTTTGGACAAAAAAATACACAAACAAAGGGGAGTGGAACAAATCAAAAGCATGTATTTAATGAATACGTTTTTTAATTGTAAAACGTATTTTCAAAATACGTTTTCCTTTGTAAAAAAATTTGTAAAACGTATTTATTAAATACGTTTACAATTAAATTTGTACTGAAAAAGTATTTAGTGAATACGTGCTTTCTATTTTGTTCCACTCTCCTTTTTTTCTTTTTTTTCTTTTTTGTCCACTTGATTTTTTATTATTTTATATATATAAAATACTCACTTTTACAGTTTTTTTCGTTTTTCCTTACCTTTTTTGTTGTTTACAGTACTGTTCATTATTAATCAAGTGCCTGTTGTTATTTCTATGTGGGGCATAGCTTTTTTTCTCCCCCGACGTCTTTTCAAATCCTTTACCCAAGATAGAATTTTTTATTTGAACATTTCCCTTCTGTTCTTATTTTTCTGGAAAATGTAAACAAATCCCTTTTGCTTGGGCAGAAAACACTTAAACTTTTGGCACCATTTTTTCTCAATTTAAATCGATCTGTAAATTCAGGGGCGGTGCCACCCTAAGGCTATGGTGGGCTCCAGCCCCATGTAATTTTTTGCTAACTTTATTTTTTAAATTTTTTTATACATAAACCCATTAGTCTCATGTAATTTGTATGTAGTCCCATTTAATTTTGGGCTGAATGCCTCAAGAATATCTTCAGGTTGATATTTTTTATCTGACAACAATGGTAGAAACATGATGATTGTAGTGAAGAAAAAAGACAATCCTTTAATTGGTTGACTTGATAAAAATCAAATGAGCTTGACAATTAAGGTTGACACAGACTTCTCCAATGGGCTATTTAATTGGGTTCGTCTCATTCCACATTCCGTTATCTATTTTAATTTATTTATTCATTTATTTTTTTGTTGATTTTGCCTCCAATAATTAATTTGACATCATTTCCTACACAAAGAGAAAATTCGTACAGAGTTGATTGTAAACATGTTTGACTTTTTTTGTTTGATCGACAAGTTCGATTAGCTATTTGAGTTTGGCTTGTTTAAATATATAAGCGATTCGAGATTGAGTTTTTCCAATTCAAACTGACATATGTTAACACATAATTTGTTTCTAATCATAACCTAAACCAGTTACAGGTCGAAACCATCGATACCGAGCCTAGAGTTGGAGAACCCTGAACCGGCGCGAACATATGCACGAGTCGGTTCATTGATCTGTCTGTTATTGGTCGTCCAGTTCATTAAAAAAATAAAAAATAATTAAAATAATATTTGTTTAAAAAAAAGGCCGAACCTCCGGTTCCGGTTTCAGTTTAGAACCGAAACTGCATGTTCAAAATGTATAAGCTATAAAGTATTGTACATGAACCGAACTGGTCAAAACCACGTGTCATTTCAAGATCCATGGTCAACGGGCCAGTTTGTATCGGTTCGGGCCGAACCGACAGGCTGAGTCGGCCCATGACCATGTCTACAAGGTTCGATAAATAGCTACAATAATATGCAGCCCCTGGTTAAAAAAATTCTTGGCTACGCCCCTGCCACCGCCGCCCGCCAGTTCCAGTTCCACCGTCGGCCGCCAGTTCCACCGCCATTATCGTTGCCACCTTCTTCCATCTATTACAACGTCCGTCATCATCCCTACGGCCGCGCAGAAGGTCCAGCTCCCCATGGATGTTGCCGTAAATAATGTTTGACTCTCGAACGCCGCCGTCTTCGTGACAGAGAACGCCGCCAACGGCAGATTCTCGTGCATCTCCCTTCGTGTGACCCTTCAAGTTGTACTTTGATTTTCGTGGCTCGGTGCCATCATTGATATCGAGGTACAGTTTGAAATTGGAGTATGATGGCTTCCTCCTGGGCGAGGATATTCTCCAGCGACGTAGAATCAGACTGCGGAATGAACAGTGGCGGCGTGCCTCGTGGAGGAATGTTGTGTTGCAGCAGATCCAATTTAAAATTTTGGGCCTTCAAACTGAAAATTTGACAACTCATAAGGGCTTAGTTGCAATTCTAGAAAGTTTGGTATATTATAATTTGGTTCACGGGTCAAATGTATAATTTATAATAATATATCAAAATGCACAATATTGATAAAAAAAATACACAGTTTTGAGAGTGTATGTGCACATTATTATTATTAAAAAAAAATAAATAATACATCAATGTTAACATACTACTGAGTGTACAATATTGTTCATCGCCCGGTTTGGTCAAACCGATCCACCGAAATGTTAAAATTTTTGTTCTTCGCTTCTCTATTTTGTGCAATATGTTAGACATTTATGTGCAATCTGTATAATCCTAATGTGAACTCGCAATTCATAAAAAATATACATAAAAAAATAGTATTATTTTTCATAAAAAAATATAATTCTTCATATAGTTTGACATGTTATATTATTTTGTCTATTTTAAAAAAATATATCGGACATTCAACCGATTATTATTAATAGATCGATTAGCATATTTACTGTATTTTTGGTACGTGTATCGTGTCGTTTTATAAGGTGCAACTATTGTGTTATAACGTGTAACATATTGTTGTATAAAACGCAACGTATTAATATATAAAGTGCAAGACTGAAATTTAGTATGTTAGCATGCTCTTTTTTTTTTCTTTTTTGTGGATAGATGATGTGATAGATATTCAAGTATTTTGTAGATCCGTTTATTTAGATTTATATTGCATAATGTATTGGAGGGAACTGTTTGACATTAATTGTAGAGCGTGATGATAAAGTGCAATATGTTGTTTTATAAAGTGCAATTGATTGTTTTATAAAGTGCAATGAGTTGTTTTACAAAGTGTATCATTCCGTTGTTGTTTTATAAAGTGCAACGAGTTGTTTTATAAAATGCAATGAGTTATTTTATAAAGTGCAATGAGTTGCTTTATAAAGTGTAACATATATAAAGTGCACTAATTTATATATATTTTTTTTTTAAAAAAAATGTGTATTCGGTTTTAATAGATATTATTGTACATCGAATAAAACTAAATAATTAAAATATAATTTTATTTATTATTTTTATTATTTATTACCCTAAACTATTGTAATAATATTTTAATATTTTATATTATTTTTATTTAATAATTTGTTTACTATTTAATATATAAGCATCAAAGGATAATATAAAAAAAATTATTAACTTACAATAATTATAAATTTGACCCAGGAGTTAAATTGAAATATAACTAAAATCATCAAAATTACAAATAAGTCCTTAGACTTAATCTAATTTTCAAAAAATATGCCCAACCCACAGTCCAATTTCTGATTTCAAGTCGCCGGAATTTTATCCAACCGGAGCCTCTATTTTCGCCGCTTTTCTGACCGCCGCAATCCCGGTGAAAGAATGGTGTCCGCGATGGCCGTGCGGGAGCTATCGGTGTTTTCATTCCGACCACCATCATTGAAAGTCTTCCTTCTGAGTTCCGACTAACCACTGGAAGCTTCTTCAGACGCCGGAGATCACGTTTCATTGCACAGGATACCAGATGTCGAGGTGCTTCACGGAGATTTCAACTCGTGTATCAATGGCTGATTTTTATCGGGATGTCGTCGCCGCATTTTCTCGACAGAAAATATCTTTCGTCGTGAATGGAGAAGAAGCTGCAATACGGTAACGACGGCACCGTCAAGAGCTGTGGCGGGCCGTGGTGTGGCCACTAACGGACGACCGTCGAGCACCCGAAAGGTGGCGACTGATGTTCGCCGGTGACGGTGGTGCGTGTCGGTAGCCAGGTTGCAAAGTCGGGTTCACCAAAAAAATACGCCGGTGGCAGAGAGGTATGCAGTTGACGGGCATGGTGGTTGAGGGAGAGAGAGATAAAATCGTGGGAGAGGGGATGTGTGATTTGTGGGTGGGGCCAGCTTTATAATTAAGGTTGGTATTTACAGTGGGCCTATTTATTTGAATGTAATATACAAAATTACTATACTGTCCTTAATGAAGATATATTTTGAGCTTTTTTATAAGCGTTGGATCATGTGATCTAATGGTTACGATGTATTCTTATTTCTTTCACTATACACCATTCTCATGTGAACTTGACACACACACACACACATATATATATATATATATATATATATATATATATATATATATATTATCTCACAATTTTCTAGATTTGTTGTTGGTTACCTTATTGTTTAAATTTTCTAGATTCTATAATTAATTACAAATTTTAAATTTTATTAACAAATATTTGTTCAAAATCTTTGCAATTTTCAATATGATTACATGCCAATTTGCCGAATTATCAACAACATCTTATGACAAGTTATTATGGTAATATGCAAAAATTGAGAATCATATCACGTTGATTTTATAACAAATTATTCTAAAATTAAACTTTAATACTCATACCAAATAAAATTTATACCACTTATTTTGTTTTCGAAATTTCCAAATACACTTCTATTTATACTAAATAAGATTTACCATTTAAATTCAAACATTTTATACCAAAACAAAATCGCCCACTTTATACCATAAATTCATACATTTATTAATAACAACACATTTCCTACCAAAAATTAAAATGACCCAGATACTTAAATAAAATCACCCACTTTATACGCACCAAAACTGAATTTATTAATTTTTCCAACCTTATACTATAAATTGATTTATTAATTTATGGAGGCGAGATTTTTTGAAAACTTTCAATAAAAGATTATCAAGTTTAGTAATTTTAAAAATTTTATGCGGTATTTTAGTTTCAATTTCCGGTAAATACAATACATTTTATACGTTTATAGATATATATATTTATAACTTTTTATGTTGGTACGTGACATTTTTCCATATCTTACGTGTTATAACTAGTACGAATCTCGTGCAATGCACGGGTAAGAAATATTCCACTGATATATATAAATTAAAAATGCTCATTAAATAACATTTATAAATAAAAAATACGGAATCAATATGCAATACAATTTATCTATATTAATTTGTTGAAAATGTTATATGAAATTTACATTGTGCAAAATTAAATAAAACATGTCTATTTAAAATAGTACATAGCCCGTACGGTGCAATAACTGACAATAGATTATATTATATTCATTTAAAAATAGGTGTGATTTTAAAATTTTTATTTAGAAATTCGATTTGACTAAAATGTAATTCAAGTAAATACAAACTTTTATATGTTCGCACCTTTACAAAGAAGTATTGACCATAGTGTTCTTCAGATTATTCTTTGATTAATATCGAGTAAAATTCTTAGCAATATGAAAAAAATATTGAGAAACCATTTTCTTTTACCATAAGCGGGTATATAGCATCAATATATGGTATGTCAAATAATTCGATTTCATACTTTAACGATAAAATATAAAAATAATATTCAGTTTTACCACGAAATTAATTACCCAACTTATAAAACAAAATCGAGACCCACATTTTTTTATAGATAAAAATATAAAAAAACCCAAAAAACAGTTATTAAAAAATAATTAAATAGAAACTTTCAGTAACACAATTATTTAAGAATAATTTTATAAAAAAACAATATAATTAAATAGATCAACCGAATTTACACGATTTGCATAAATTTTTATGGTCTAATTATTTCCTTAATTATCCATGATGTGAGTAATTAAATACACAAAAAATAAATAACACTTATTAAATAATATTTAAATAAAAATTGTTATTAACACAATTTTATAGAACAATTTTTCGCAAGTTGCATAATTGGTTATTGTTGTCGATATTTCCATAATTGTAGTAATTATTTTCATTGTCTTCCCCGACGACTAGCCGGCCTATTACCGGCGGAAGACCTTTAGCATCGCTCCCTCGGCCCAATTTGTGCATTTCCCTCTCGGTTCTCGTCCATCGGAGATGTGTTTTTGTTCGTCGGCTGGGGCTGTTCTACTGGAGGTCGTCGTTCGAGTTCCTCTTGGCACCGCAGGTGGATGCCCGGTTGTCCTTTGTCGATTCCGTCCATGTACGGCTTCCGTTGACGGGTTCCGTGGCTCCACTTCTGATGTGGGTACGTTTCTCGTTCTCGACGGCGAGTTTCCAGCTTTCTACTGTCGGCCCTGTCTTGGGATGGTGGTCGATGGCAGGTTCGACGATCTTCTCAGTTTTGGGACCGATTGCTGCAGGAGGGGCGTGTTTGGGTGTTGGGTGCGGCCCTGGCGGCTCGGCTCGTTTGAGCTACGACGATCGATTCTTGCCCTCGGGTCCCCTTTCCGCTGGTGTTGCGGTTCTGGGATGCCGGTGCGCTCGATCCTAGGCTAGTGGTGTTGGCCCGGTTTGGGGTTGCTGGCGTGTGGAGTACGGGTTGTTTCTCCTCGAGCTTCGGGTCGGCTTCATCCTTGGAGTGATTCGATGTTCGGGACTTGTTCCTTGCTGGGCATTTGGCAGTGGCGGGAGTGGCGTTCCAGATTTTGGGTCAAGCTGTAGGATTTTAGTCTTTTTCGTTGGTGCTTTGGGTCGGTTTTAGCATTTCGTTGGGGAAGGGCCTTATTCGTTAGTAATATAGGTTATCTTTTTCATGTTTTTTCTGTATTTGTGTTTTAGGTTTGGGCCGTTGGCCTCGGTTTACCTGAGTGTGACCTTATTATCCTGTTGGGATCCCACACTCAGGCATTACCCTGTTGAGGTCTTTGTGTTGTGTTGTTTGTGTTTTTCTTGTGTTGTTATTACCCCTTTGGGGTCGTGGTCGAGTAGTTGGTCTGTTTAGTTTGAGTTTTTATTCTAGCGTTGCTAGCAGGATTCTAGGCGGTCTTCTGACCTGTCGTCTCATTTTATTCTTCCGTTGGGAGCTTTGTATTTTTATTCGCACATTTGTGCGCTTTTAATTTATAATAGTACCTCTATCGTTTCGGAAAAAAAAAAGAATAATCAACCGAATTTACACAATTTGCGTAATTAAGGTATATTAAAAATGTGCATCACAAAAGAATTACACGAAAAAATAAAACATTTATTAAATACTTAATAAATTACACAATTTAGTTGAAATTTTTTTTTATCAAATCATATAATTGATATTGCAACCGAAATTCCCATATTTGGGTAAATAAGCTAAAGTCACATGATTTGAGTAATTAAGGTATTTTAAAATAAATATTTTATAGCTTAATTATTTCATTCAATGATGAGCCGCAATTTTCATAAGTGATTATTTCAAATATACCATAAATTGTTAAATTAATTTCCTGAAATAGTCAATAAATTTTTTTGGAGGGAAATAGTTACTATTTAAAAAATAATCAAACCTTTATATATATATATACATATATATATATATAGATATTGAGGCTCGAAGGAATTTAGCTTCATTTTCCAGAACAATAAATAATTAATATTTATATAGAATCAATCTTAATTAAATCTATTCATTTTTTTTTTTTTGAAATATTAATTAGCTATTGTAAATGTATTTCGTCATCATTTTTTTTTTAAAAAATGACAACCTTTTTCATTTGTCATTTACTTTTTGTATATAATAAATCTAATTAATACGATTTTTACATATATTTCTATATATACAAATAAAATTTGTTTATTTATCATCGATGAATGCATGTAGTTAAAATTGGTTTATTTTTTCGTGTCCATCTGGGTGTCAATGCCTTCTGGCACCGCCGCTAGAGGTTCAACCGTGGCTCCTGCATGACATCGTTGGCGTCGCTTACCCACGAACAACTCTGATCTAGCGGTCTCTAGGCTCCGGCCTCCTTACCTGTAATAGATTATATGTATATAGGTTTAAGTGTAACACTTCTTGTATTAAGGAGCAATAGCACTTTTACCTTTCACACTTAGGAATAACACTTTACACAATTGTTCAGCACTTTCACCTCATTAGGGTTTCTTTACTTGTTCCATATAAATAGGTCCCTCTCATTATTTTGTACTCACTTTTACTATTCTGCAATAATAAAATTTTCTTCGTCTCTCTCGTTTATGCTCTCTCTCTCTCTATCTCAATCTCGATCTCGATCTTGACATGGTATCAGTCGTCGGCTGATCGCCGATCCGATTTCGCTTATTTTTCCGCTGCATTTCTCATCTGATTTCATCACGTTTTCTCGCGATAGTTTGATCGATATCCAGATCAAACCCTATTATTTTTTCTCTGATCCTTCTGATTTTACATCGATTTATTGATAATCACGCTTTATCGGTTTCAACATGTTCATATCTTTACAGATTCTACTCGATTTGGTTTGGTTTGACTTGAATCGCGATTTTTCTCTTCGATTTGTTCATATTTTTGACGATTGACACAATTTTAATCTCGATCTGTACATGCACTTCTGTTCTTTGTACGATTTCGGTTTCAATTTGTGTCGTTGTCCTATAGATCCTGTTTACTCGATATTTTTTTTTTCAGATCTCATGGCTGTTCATCTCTCTGATGATCCATCTTCGGCCTATTTCCTACACCCGAGCGATAATCCT
Source organism: Striga hermonthica (assembly GCA_902706635.1). Lineage (NCBI taxonomy): Eukaryota > Viridiplantae > Streptophyta > Magnoliopsida > Lamiales > Orobanchaceae > Striga > Striga hermonthica. Next base: position 12,201,859 of record CACSLK010024540.1, on the reverse strand, counting down.
GGAGCTATCATAGTGGCTGAGGTTTTCGATGGCAGCAATTACGTTTCCTGGTCCCGTGCAGTGTCCATGGCTCTGAGCGTCAAAAACAAGTTAGGGTTACTTGATGGTACTGTCTCTATACCCTCTTCTACTGGTAGTAGCTCTGAGTTTCTTGCCTGGACTCGTGCGAACAATCTTGTCTTGTCTTGGTTACTAAACTCAATTTCCAAAGATATCAGACAATCTCTTTTTTTCTTTACCAATGCTAAAGATGTATGGGACGAACTAAGAGCTAGATATGCATTGAGCAGTGGTCCTCGTGTTTTCCAAATTGAAAAATCTTTGAGTACTATGGATCAAGGCTCAATGACTATTACTCAGTACTACAATTCTTTCAAAACCCTTTGGGATGAGTACTTGTCTTACAGACCTCTTATTCGATGTTCCTGTGGTGCTCTTTCTTCCTGCACCTGTCAAATATTTGAATCTATGTCCCTTTCTCAACAGTCAGACTCTGTCATAAAATTTCTAATTGGTTTAAATGAGTCTTACTCTGCATTGAGGTCTCACTTCCTTTTATCCACTCCATTACCAACATTAAACAAAGTCTATTCCCTTCTGCTCCAAGAAGAAAGCCAAAGAGCCTTACAATCCACATCTAAACCACTTGACTCAATGGCTATGGCTGCCAAAGCTCACTTTCCTCCAAAACACAATTATAAGCCAAACTTCAAAACCTCTGACCACTTCACTACTGCTCCCAAAGATCAAACCAAACCTCGTCCCAAATGCTCCCATTGTGGTTACCTAGGTCACACAAGTGACAAATGTTATCAATTGGTTGGATATCCTCCAAACTGGGAAGGACCTCGTGGTCCCAGAATTCATCCCAAGCACTCTGCAAACTCTGTGGTTACTTCACAAACCAATGCTTTAAATATTCATGATTCTTCCATGACTGATAATCTCTTTCATGAATTCTTAGCTTTTAAAAAGTCTTATGAGAAAACTCATGTCTCACCCTCTGAGGTTCATCAAACTCCTGCTGTAGCAAATGCATGTGTCACTCAACCCAGCTCTGCAACAGGTATACCTCATTCCATATCATGTTCTGCTTCCTCAAATCATGATGCATACACATGGATTTTAGACACGGGAGCCTCAGATCATATGATATGTGACATTTCATTGTTTACATCTAATGTGCATCCTATATCTACTCATGTTAACTTACCAAATGGACAAAGCACATTAGCATCTCATGTTGGTGACATTGTTATATCCCCATCTATTGTTCTCAAAAGAGCACTGTATGTCCCACTTTTCAAATTTAATCTGGTTTCCATATCCAAATTAACATCCACTAATAACTGTGTCATTAAGTTCTTTGCCTCTCATTGCATCATACAGGACTTAACATCCCACAAGATGATTGGTTCTGCTAAAGCCAAAGATGGTCTATACCACTTTGACCCAAACTCTTCTCTATCATCTCAAAACCTTGTAACACTTTACACAATTGTTCAGCACTTTTACCTCATTAGGGTTTCTTTACTTGTTCCATATAAATAGGTCTCTCTCATTATTTTGTACTCACTTTTACTATTCTGCAATAATAAAATTTTCTTCGTCTCTCTCGTTTATGCTCTCTCTCTCTATCTCAATCTCGATCTCGATCTTGACAACCTGATCAAAAAAAAAAAAAAAAAATTGGTTTATTTATTATTCTCCTTATAAATTTTGTTACTGTATACACATAGGATAAATTTTGTAACAGAAGAATATTATGAAATAAAATGAAAACATTTAATTTTATGCCAAAATAAATTTGATTACTTTATACCATATGTTGGTTAATTTATTTTTCATAGAAATAACATCAAATACCAAAAATAAATTCGCCCACTTTATACCATATATTGATTGATTTATTTCCAATATAAAAGACCATCAAATACTAAAAATAAATTCAGTCACTTTATACCATATATTGATTGATTTCATTCCAGATATAGTAAATATTTTTTTTTGGTGTGAAATAGTTATTATTTTAAAAAATCTATTAATATATAATAAGGATTAACTTAATTAATTTTTAGAAACTATTTCCCGCCAAAAACATTAATTACTGCCTATAAATAGTAATTTAATATAATTTCATAAAATCACTCTTTATTATCCCCGATTAACATTAATGTTTGTATGGAAAATTTTCACGTATATATAGTGGACACATGTTGAATGAATAAAGAAAATTAACCAAAATGGATATAAATCTCAGCATGGAAATCTGGAGTCCAATTGTAATAGGAAAGTAGAATATTAAAATTTAATTTTCATTGATTGAAATAGGATATATATTATGTAGTATTGCTTTTTCCTTTTTACATGCTGTCAAAATTCGTGATATATATGATTGCAATTGATTGTTATTGAAAGATGACTGTTATGATTTAATTTTCTAAAATCGCTCTTATTTATTTCCGATTAACAACAGTTGTTTATGGAATAAATCATTATTTCACGCCAAGATTTCCGATTTTTTGTGGCTATATTAACATAACATGGAGCATTAATTGCAATAGATATATACTATGGAATAAATCTCCTATTTTTAAGCCTCCACATAAATCTATAAATCATTTATATGATAAAATCGCAATAATATCTTTTTATTTAAATAATTTTCATCAATCACTTTTTTGGGTACCAACGTATATAAAAGGATATTCACTACCACAATTATTTCTTCACGTCATTCACAGCGTTCAGAGAAAAAAAAATTATACAGATAAATTTTAGAATATAACAATAATATCATACCGTCGGTGTGGGATACACTCAATTCCGTGAGTAGGACAAACAAACCTTATTTGCGATTGAAAGCAGTCCGAATATTTGGAACGCATCGCGAACGAGAGAGTTGGAACGCATTCCATATATTGTTTCATGATGAACAGGTAAATATTTTCATTAGTAATATCAAATTTATAAATTTATTTTATAAATTTATTTTTATTAGTTTTCTGAATAATTTATTTTTTTTTGTGAAAAAATATTTTAATTAATATTTATAAATTAATTTTGTAGGGTGCATTTATTAAAGGCATAATACGTTCTACAAATATGGGAGCATTTCGAGGTGTACTGAACGAAGGCGAGGTGTATGCAATCAGCAATCAGCAACTATGTCGTTGAATTTAATCATGGGAAGAAAGATATCATAACCAACATCTGGAAACTTGTGCTTCACAAAAGAACTCGTATTATCAAATATGGTGGGATTTTCCCTCAAAATGGTGATCTTTTCCCTCAACATTAGCAAGGAGCGTGAGATATTTATGATATTTTAGGGTTTGATAAGAATTCCAATTTACATTATGAACTTCATTGTTATTCCATGTCCTTCAAGGTTATTATTTGTATATTTATTGTTTTATTTCCATATCGTTGGATTATGAATTTTAGTGTTGTTATATTTGTTATCGTGAGATGACGTCTCTCATTCATTTTGATTAATGATTTATATGGACACTTGAATTATTGAGTTCCAATTGTTGTTTAAAATATAATATTGAATTCTTTTTTTCTTTTATGCGCTTAAAGAAAAATTAAGCTTAATCAATTAATTAATTAATTAAATAATATAATAATACATTTGGGAGATTCATTTCTATATATTGTTTCTATAAATTAATTAATTTTGTTTCTATAAATTGTGTTTCTATAATCAATTAATAATTTATTCGTGTATAATTTTTTGTTTCTATAATAAATTGTATTAATTAATTGTGGTAGTATAAAGATTAAGCTTAATGACGTATATCAATTATTATAATTAATTAAACATGTTTCTATATATTCAATTAAAACTCTACATATATTACTAGATATATATATATAATCATTTAGTTTAATATATATATATTTAAAAAAAACTCTATAGCGTTTTTACAGATACCTAAATATATAATCGTTTAGTTTTTATATATATATAAATTAAGCTCAATACGAACCCAACAATATAGATACCATAAATGTGTTTTTTCTTTATTCAACACGTTTTATACTTTTGCAGATTTAATACAAAAATAGTTTATATCTTCTACAAGATAATTCAAGCGTACAAATCCATAAGATACATTTTGTGGTCGCATATCATGCAATTTTTGTACATTCTGCCAACAAAAAAATAAATATTAATATTTCAATCATCAATTAATTAAAGTTGGACTCTCATGTAAAGATTAGTATTTACATTCTAATTTCTATTCCCTTTTCCATAAGTTTGTAATTAAAAGCCACTCTCAACAACTAAATTATTTGAAATTAATATATATTAATTGATTCCTATATATATATATAGATACCATATTTTATCAACTTCTCTAATTCTTGTCCATAAAAAAAACGCATAGAATTTCCGAAAAATATTAAAAAAATGAGAGAGTTATTTGATACACTCCATGTTGTTAATAGGTCCAACAAACCTTATTTGATATTGAGAGCCATTCTAATTATTGAGATGAAATTTGACGTGAAGTCCAATAATTTTTCTGAGATCATCTTTCTAGATCGTGAGGTAATATTTTGATATGTTATATCTATATTACTAACATCCGTAACTTTATTATTTAACTTATTTTGTATAACTTCATATTGTAGGGTGCGCAAATAACTGTCATTATACGTTCTGCGCATATGCGTGCATTTCGAGGTGTATTTAAGCAAGGCGATATATATGCACTCAGGGACTACGACGTTGAAATTAATAATGGAATGTATAAGGCAACCAACCACCGGTGGATGCTTGTGCTCCATAGCAGGACTATTATTTTCTAATACGATGGAAGTTTCCCTACGTATAAATAATTAAGCGTGGAACAATTATAAAAATTAATTAGTTGTCATATTTTTTGGATTTGATATGAATTGTTGCACTGCTTTCGTATGAATTTTTTATTTTTGATTTTAATCCATTGTCTTTGAATATTCCTCAGATTGAAACGATGATTTAATTATTTTAATACATGTCGTTGTATAATCGGGATATTATAATCTTGACAAATGATTCATCATTAAAATAACTACGAACCATTAGATAAACAAATATATATACTTAACAATATCGAATACACATTTTAACAATTATTAATAATTGCATTGATGTAGATTCTAATATAAATTGTAAACCAATTGTTAGTTGTTGTATTTCAACAGAAAATACAACAAATTGTAAATCAAATTGTTAGTTGATAAAATAATGAATCCCATAGTAATAAATATGTTTCAAAATACTTATAAATACAAACGTGTATGTAATATAGCAATCCCATCCCATACCAATAATATATTTCAATGTTTATATATATATTTGAATATGGTTTTCATTTCACGCAAGAGAATGCTTTTTAACATATTAAATTTTTTAACATGTTTCCGCAATTTATTTAATTTTATTTATTTTAGAAAACATGCTTTTTCTATATGTTCAATTAAAACTAATAGTATACCCTAATATGTCACATATATTTTGATTCTACTTTTAAATTAAAGGTACAAATATCCGTATATATCTATACATCCTCAATGTTTTAATAAATATATTTAAAAAACTCTATAAATCAGTTGGTTTTGAAATAATCGAATCAAATGACGGTTGTGCCGCGATTGACATTCCAGAGGATATACGATTTTTCCAATTCAGATGATCCAATTGCTACAATCGTACCTATCCAATGTTCAAAAATGCAACTGACGATCCAAGTTATTTGAAGGATAGAGCTATATTAGCGCCTACTTTGGAGGTCGTTGAGTCTATCAATCAATACATGTCGGATATGAATTCTGCTGAAGGTCGTACATATTTGAGCTCTGACAGTACGTCTAAGTCGGATTCCGACAATGGCTTTTTGGCTGATCTCCACCCAGCCGAGTTCTTGAATAGCATTAAGTGTTCGGGAACGCCGAACCATGAGTTGCATTTGAAGATAGGAACTCCGGTTATGTTGTTGCGAAACATGGACCATTCTATGGGTCTGTGTAATGACACACGTTTGGTTGTTACGAAGCTCTCTCCGCATGTTCTTGAATGTAGGATATTGACTGGAGACTCCTTCTGATGTTAGGGTTCCGTTTAAGTTCCAACGGAGGCAATTTCCCCTTATGGTTTCCTATGCCATGACCATAAACAAGAGTAGGGTCAGTCTTTATCACATGTTGGACTGTTCTTGAAAAAACCTGTTTTTAGTCATGGCAGTTATACGTCGCTGTTTCACGTGTTACTAATAAGAAGGGGTTGAAAATATTAGTTTGTGGGGACGATGAGTTATCCAGTAATCAAACTAATAACGTTGTATATAAGGAGGTTTTTAATAATGTATAATTTTTTACCAATGACAATTTTATGTTTACTTTATGAATGTCATACGTATTATAGTAACTTATTAATTAATGATCTTTTAATTTTTTAAAATTTTCCAAAACATGCACTAGCCCGTGCATCGCACGGGTTATATACTAGTTATGATATGACATGTTAAATTAATAAAGTTATATAACAAACAATTATGAGAGATACATGCAATATTCTCACGCTTCGGTGTTGATATGACAAAAATCTATGTTTCGTAATGTTATTTATATATTATTTTTGCTCTGAATTTATACTTGGTATTAGACATAAATTACTTTTTCAAACTTGGTAAGTGTATATATTTAATTGTAAGGTGCTATTGTTAGCTGGCGTTAATTCACTTGGGCCTCATTTACTAGCAAGGAAAGGATTAGACAAAATAATCCATTTAGATTGCCACGTCAAATTGCATCCATTATTTACTAAACATGATAGTGTTTTAGTCCAATCTTATCTGTTTGTACTAGCCATGATAAAAACTCTTTTGGTGTTAAAAGATGTGTACCAAACTTACCAATATACCCCCACACCAACAGTAGATATTAAGAACGGATCTCAACTTACGAACATCTCTGAAATTTTTACGAACCCTAAAAAATTGAACGACACTGCAGCAGCCTCCGAAGATCTAGCTTCCTTTGACGACACTGCAGCAGCCACGGTCACCGGCTTCGTCGTCCCTGCAGTAAAGAATATTCAGGCGGAAGTGCAGTCGTTCGAATCGCATCAGAAGAAATCAATTGGAAATTCAATTTTAGTAGCGACAAGCACGATTTCGTCACGAGGTACAACTCATTTCCATGTCAATGGGTTTTATGATTCGAAGTTTAGATTTTTCTTTTTCGTGCTTCCCTTTCTACAATTGCCATTCAAATTTCATATCTTGATGTTCGGTATTTTATTAAATAGGTTTTAAATTTCATATCTTGATGTTCGGTATTTTGTTAAATAGGTTTTAATTTTTTGACTCACAACACTGGCATTTGAGGACGTATAGACAGATATTGATTGGTTTTCTTTTGATTGTTCCAATGTTTGCTCAGTTTCGTTTATTGGTATTTTTTGTTTTGTAATTAGCTCGATGGAAAGAGTCCCGTTTATATTATCTCTCTGTGCATGCTTATAGTTCTTTGCTCGTAATTTCATGGGTCTTGGGTTGATAATGCTAGAAAATAGTTGATAACCTTGCAGTTGTTTTGCATATGGTAGGATCATAACAAGCAATGTTGATACAATTTCTGGAAGTATTTAAATAAGCTTATCGGAATCAATTGCACCCCTAATCCTAATATTTTGATACACTCTTCTTTTTAACAACACTACTTTAATCATGGCTCATATTTGCAGCAAAGAAAAGAGTAGAAAACTTACAGAGCATTTAAATAAGAATTTGCAAGGAGTCCAATAGTAACAGAGCATTCATTTAGTCAAGGAATTTGCATGCAAACATTAGTTTCCTGGGTTATGGTATAATGATCTTGTTGCAGGAACTTTTAATTCTTTGTTTTTGTTGTTAGGGAATGAGTATTGAGTTATTTCTAATTGGCATTTGATTGACCGCATTGTTGTATGATGTTAACCAATAGAAAATCAAACTTAGTGGTCCATTTCAGCATAGGGTAAAGAGAAATGTACCAGTTTTGACGCTCACCTCACTAGAGATTTGCTTGAAACTGCTTTAGTTTCATTACTTCACCTTGTTCAAAGATTTTTGCTGTAACTGTAATTTTGGAGAAATTGCTTTAGTGGATGTATGAATTATATGCCACTGTCCTGAAATTATGTTTTAGTGTTTATGTTATTCTGAATGTTGCTAATGGAGTTAAAATTGAAAGTTTAGCTATATGCAACTGTGGTACCAACTACAAGCAGGTCTCAATTGTTGCTTTGTGGTTTTCAGGACCAGTCCGGAGCTTCTTCTAAGTCTTGTAGAATCTTCTTGTCTAAGTATGCTGACTTAAATTTCCATCCAACCGCTTTAATCAAATTGGTCTAGATGGAATTGAACGATTGGTGTGTTGTTCTAAATTAGACCTAGCTGCTAGTTTGCTACTACATCAAAGAATTTGTGGCATTGAAATATAAATATGGTGAGAGGATTACTTGAAAGCTTTCGCTTAAAATTAGCTCTGCTTGAATATCATTGAAGCCCTTCTATTTAAGCACACATAATTTCA
>CACSLK010024540.1:12179136-12190419 GCA_902706635.1 Striga hermonthica | reverse complement strand
AGCGACTGCGAGTGTGCGTGGTGGGCGGGGGCGTGGGACTGGGAGAGCAAGAGGATGAGATTGCCTCTTATATATCTAGGGTTTAGTAGTGTTGCTGCCTGCTGAGTTCTTTTGGGCTGGGTCAAAACATATATTGGGCCAAATTATATCGGGTACATTATACCCATGGGTTAATGGGTATGGGGAGAGGGAGAACGGACCCATCCCCGCTAGACCCGATGGGGGGACTTTTTCCCCCATTAACCTATCCATGGGGCCAAATTTTAGCCATACCCGGCTCCTATTGGGGTTTTTACCCATCGAATTTCGGGTTTCGGGGGCCCATTGCCATCCCTAATCGTCGGTATCTATTATTGAGTAATTATTGTTGTTATGTGGATTTAAACAACGGATGTACACAGATGTTAAATCGATATATGAGGGTTAGTTAAAGAAGATTGCGCAATTAAACAAAGACGATGGCCTCGGTCCGAGGTGAACCGAGGTGAAAAGCTACTGTGAGCTGTTACGTGTTTCTGATAAAAAATGGTTCAGGGACCTCCCGTACAAGTATATGAATTAGCTATTTATAGTAACTTTTTGGATACAAATATCGGGATTTGTACGATGCCTTTTTCATAAAGCTACTTTTTGGTGGGCGGCATTGTCAGCGGGTCCCACTTGAATGATGAAAGATTTCGTGGTTCGTGAAAATGGCGTGTAGGCACCTTGTCACCAGCTTCGGGGGTGGTGACCTCGGTTCATGGTGATCTCGGTTTGCGGCGACCACCTCGGTCTTTATGGAGTAAATCGGTTTTTTGTTCACGTCGGTCGGAGCCCGGTTTTTTAATATAAACCGGGGTAAGCGGGATTCGGGTCTGCCGTTAATGAAGATTATCATAACACGCGATCTTTGGATAAGTAATTCCGAATTACTGGGTCAAATGATAACAATTATTTAAATAAATGTCATACACTGTAAAATTTTTAAAATTAATTATAAATATATATAAACATATATTATACATTTATAAAATTAATAAAAATTATATATTAATTTAAACCGGTTCAACTATTGGTCTGATTAGTGAAACATTGAACAAGTAGCTACACCGGTCCGATGACTGGTTCAATTTCATAACCATGCTCTCAACCGACTTAGCCTTTCCCTACATCGTATATATTTGAGTTGGATTGTCTAAATTTCATTATAAAAGTGAGACGTAGAGAGCCAAACACATCGGGGTGACAATGACGATGGTGACGGACCCGACTCTCGACGATGACAGGTGGGGATTGTTTGTAAAGTACAAGCACAAGTTTTGGTTCGAAGAGAACGATTATGACGTCCCTGAATCCTATTTCTACCCGAACGGCGAGGAGATTCAGCCCAATACCATCGAGCTGGTCAAGAGTTTCCTCAAACAAGTCCGCGAATCCAGGGTACTATCCCTAAATCCTCTTCTCGTTCTTTGTCCCCGTACTGATTCGACCGGTGGTTTTTATTTTTTTTTGTTGAAATCCGATTGTTTATAATTAGGGTTTTGCTATCCTACTTGGTCCTGTTTTTTTCATCCTTAATTTGCGCCCTAAGTTGCTGCATCTGGTTTATATACTCGTTAATTTTGTTTAATTATAGTTTTTTATGTTGGTTTCTCTTATTTTTTTGTTTTTGTTTTGTTGTTTGTTTTCTGAAATCAGGTTTATGCTTTGTTTGCTATGTTGTACATGGATGTGTGTGTGTGTGTGTATTAGCTTTAGCTGATGCAGAGTTTGAGAGTTGATCTAAGAGGATTTTGAACTATTGCTGTATTGGTTTTGATTGTCATTTGTCACTCTGCTGCTTGTAATTTAATTTCTATATGTGAGTGTTAATTCTAGTGTATTTTATTAGTTAACAAGCATCAAAACTATTTGTAGGGCTCTATTGTTTGATTGAAATGGATGATGAGCTGCTTCTGATTTTTGTAGGGTTATGACGTGGATTGCTACCCGCCTCCATTTTTTAAATCTCCATTCGAACCACTTCCATTGGAAGAGATGCGCCAGGATACAAGCAATATTGATAAACGCCTCTATGCTAGAGTTGTCGGAGCAGCCGAGTTAGCAATTCAGAATATCTGTGACGAGACTGTGCGTTTCTTAAATATATTTTTCTTTGTAATGTTATCACCTCAAATCATGAACTTCATCATTCTAGCCTTCTTTTTCTTCAATTTTTATTTTTATTTTGTTCAAAGCTTGGTTGCTCCATTGTCTACTAAACATCCAAATTACAACAGGGTCACAGTTATAAGCTTGTGAAAGTCGAGAGGGCTGTCCTTGTCCTGACCAGGCCCTTTGTGTTCTTCTTGACTTTGACTGCCGAGGAAGATGGTGTCCCTGTGCAAACTATTCAAGCCGAGGTCTACCACCCCATTGGTGGCCATCCAGTCCTTCAAGAGTGGAGGTTCAAACCACTCCCTGCTCGAAATGCCTGTAAGAATATGCTTGTTATGATTTAGATATTTATGGTGATTGTATATGTTGAATTTTTAGTACAATATTTAGCAAGCCAGACTTGTATTTCTAACACCGCCTTTTGGGTAAGAAGAAAATCATCTACTTTAGATGGGGTTTAAGTTTATGGGGTTTTGTTGATGGTTGACCTGCACCTTAGCTAGTTGTAAACATTCTTTCTCGTGCATGTATGTCAAACCCGAACAATTACTCCAACTTTCGTAATAGTGTATTGTGGGATAGGCACCCTCTCTTAACCGTTCGTCCTTAGAGCCGTCAATACTTGCTGAGGAGGCGGGCTCTTAGAGGATGCTTGGATACAAATATTTTCAAAAAAATCCAAACATTTTTAACTCAACTTCACTATAATCAATATTATTAATATAATTAAATAATATCAGTCATCATTCTTACACACTACATTAACCTTAATTCACTATTAATCCATTCACATTATTTTAACTAACCATCACTTCAAATCATTTCTCTTCTATTTTTACATTAAATCAACTTTAATTGTTTTATTTAAAATATTATTTTAGTATACCCACTAACAATTAATTATACTACTTTTTGAAAATTAACGAAATTAAACCAAAAAATTCAAACGAAAAAAAAATTATATCCAAGCATTTAGCCCCCGAAAGCCCACATTTTGACAAACAAGTGGTAAAATTGGTGGGATTATTGTTTAATCTATCTAATCTATCTACCTATATAATAAGAATAACCATTTACTAAAAATAGTAATAAAAAATTTTGGGAGCAATTAATGCAATTCTTTTTTTTTTTATCGTTTTTTGGAAACTTTTTAAATATATGCATTAATTGTTTCTATATACACGTTTTCAAATAAGATCAAATCAGATATTATAGTATTAATTTTATAATTTTTTAAATTTTGATATATAATTTTATTAATGTTCAGTTAATCTTAATAGGTAATTTAATTGTTATAATAAATTGAGATACGTACTGGATAGGGTTTGGGTCTCTGCATAGTTTGGCATTACAAAATTTTAATCCAGAAACTATGCGCCTCCCAATACACAGAGAAAACCAGCAGGAAGCGTTCGGCAATATAAGACCCTACCCCCGTTTTCAATTCTAATGACACCTTCGTAAGAGTGTTTGTGTGTGTGCGCGTACGGTTGATATTTTTTTTTCTTTGTCAATGTGTGTGTTGAAGGTTATGTAGCTGTGCAGACGCCGAGCAAGATAGCACTAACGGGGTCTAAATTTGATGCCGACAAGGCAAAAAGATCTATCCGGCAGCCGCCATTGTATGCACTGAGAGCTGAAAGTTGGCAAGTGAGAGATCTCAATATCCAGTTTGCGAGGTCTCTTACTGCTTATATCTTTTCACTCACTCATTCGTTGTTTTTTTTTTTTTTTTTTACATTATTAATGCTTGGAGTACTGATTTTGCTAGTTATTTGAGTTTCTTGTGTTAGCTGTAGTGATTGGGTGCTTCGTCCTGGGGTGGACTGCAGAACTTTTGGTTCAAATTACTGAACTGTGGCCATCAGTTTTGTGTAATGCTTGTACGTTGTGTTGACCCCAGCTTATCTTAGATGGATGAAATTGTTTGTAGCAGGGTGGAGTTGCAAACGTTGAAATTTTGTGTGCTGGGTTGTTCTCAGTAATTTGACACTGTCATGCTTATGTTGGCAAAAAGTTCTCTGTTCCTAAGATCATGTCTTTATGTTTAACTGGAATGCTGTTGGCAGTACCACACGTTTGAAAGTTAGATACTATAAAATCATCTAGGGTTTATTTGTATCAGTTCATGTTCTTTTGCTTGCTTTCTCTGCTATGTTTTGTGTCATAGATTGGAAGTTTGTGAGTACTGTGATTTATATCAATGCCTGAGATGTGCTGTAGTAGTGTAGTGGACTTCTTCTATTTCGTTCTGACATGGTTTAGATTTGTTTGGTAATGTTGTGCACTCTTACATGATCAGTTGGACACAAAGTCAATTACAAAACCATCCAGATGAGCGTTGGGAGGATGGAATGCAGGATTACTTAAACCGTGCTAAAAGCATCGTGGTAATTTCTCTGTATCTGCAATTTTACTCAGTATTTCTAAGTCATCTAGTGCACCATTCGGCTGTGATGAAGTCATCTTGGGGGGGTCATTTCTATAGTTTTAGTTATTATATGGGAATAATTTGTGATTACAAGGATGTCGACCTGACATTATTTGGTGAACTTTTTTGTTTATGTAAGTACTTGGCAATCTTATTATCCTTTGGCCAATTTGTTTTGGTGTAAAAGAGCATGCGGCAGACATTGATTGTGCCTCTTGGCCAGCATTTGGTGCTATTCATACTAGACATATCTTTTTCACAAAATGCTCTTGTAAAGTATGTTGTTGAAATTTTAAACAAACATTAAATTTAATTATTAGTACTGCTAGTCACCATAAAAATACTGACCCTGCCATCCTCATGGGATTATTATCCGATATGAATCCTTTAGAATCACTACCACTATTTGTTGAGTAGTTTTTGACCATGAGTGGCTCCGTCAGTTATTCACGTGTTACCAAATGAGTGATTATATGAGAGGTGTCTAATGCTTTCTAGTGGAAGTGCGAAGGTCCACCACATGTAGTGGCCCGAGTAAAATATCTCTCTGTCTCTGTCTCTATCTCTCTCGGTATCTTACCTCTATCTAGGAGCACATGTTCAGATTAATGAATTAATCATTATTCTTTTTGGCATCCCTTGCACTGATACATCACAATGAGTGAGGACACAAATTTTGAGGACTTAAATTTTTAGGTACAAAGGTAACTTCCTGACTTGTCTTCAATTGTAGGAGAGTTTTGGTGATGCTGTCAATTGGTTGACAAAAATTGCTGCGAAACGAATGGGTCTAGCCAAGATTCCATCTGAAGATGTTCGGACTGAGCCTCTAATTGACAAAAGCAGTCATATATTGTTTCGTCCGACATTGTTTTTGGACAAACCTATGTTTCCTACCCCATGGAGACCTGCATTTCTCTATAATAATAATGGCCCTTTCACATTTGGAGGTATTATTTCAATATAATTGATGGAATGTATAACAAATTATATATATATATATATTTATATTATAATATATATATATTCACTATGTAGCGTGTATCTACTGCATGCAATCGTAAATGGTGCATTGTGAAATTAAATATTCATTACAAGATTTGATGTATGTGTTTGCAAGTTATTCAAGTATCAATATGTTCCCATATAGAATATTTACAGAGTAGCTACCGTAGTCGCTCTAATTCATAATATCTTAAGTCTCTTTTTGTATAATTAGTTCCCTCTAATTCATGATATCTTAAGTCTCTTTTTGTATCATTATTTCCACTGCATACTGGGTTTTGGTGACTTAACAGTACTTTTTCCCATTCAATAAAAAAATTCCGTACTGATTTTTTTTCTATCGACAAATGATGTTTGTTCAGTTGAGGGTGTAATTAAATTCTACGCTTTGGTTCTTTACCCTCCATAATTGACGATGTGTTTTGCTTAATTATTGATACTGTTTTGTGCTCATGGTCTCAGGAAGCGAGGTTTCAGTTCCAGGAATTGGAAATGCCAATGCTGTTACTTCAAATGTACCTGATGGAGGTAAGGGGTGATAAGGTCTTTATGATTAAATGATCGTCAATAAAGCTGTTAATTCTCTGGTTAATCTATCACGGCTTATGTCCACTTTTATGGTCAGCCCTATTATAAGGTTTGAATGCTTGTTGCGTTTTTAATCAAGTTATCACTTGCTTGCATTTTCTTATGAAATTAATTTCAAGAGCTCAATGCCTATGTCCACCATACAAAATACTCCTAGAATGACCTCAAATTGTGAGTTTAGGATGGAGATTCTTTGTAGACTGTCCCGAAAAATTGAAGTGGTTCAACGTTGATCAAAAGAGGTGGAAAATAGATGATAATCCTATTGTTTTTTAACTTAAGCGGACAGAGCCTATGAAAATAACTCATTTATCATTTTTGTCCCTTGCATCGCACGTGGTACGTACTGGTTTATTAAGTAGCACAACAACCGTTAATTACACGTTGCTAGTTAATAAATTTATACTTAAATTCTAAAAAAAAAAGAAATATGATTGTATGAAAGAGGAGTTTTAATTTAGCACGTTATTATTAGTTATATTTGAAATAGTACTATTCACATGTACAATTTTCAATGTATAATTATAATGATATTGATATATAATTTTATATTTTCAGTTAGTCTTAATAGGTAATTTAATAGTTATAATACAGAGGACTTCAATTTCTTTTTATTCTTATTTTTGAGATACGCACTGGATAGGGTTTGGGTCTCTGCATAGTTTGGCATAAAAAAATTTAATACGCCTCCCAATACACAGAGAAAAGCAGCAGGAATCGTTCGGAAATCTAAGTCCCTACCTCCGTTTTCATATTTGACACCTTCGTAAGTGTGTGTGTGTGTGTTTGTGCGGGTGCGATTGATATTTTTATTCTTTGTCAATGTGTGTGTTGAAGGTTATGTAGCTGTGCAGACGCAGAGGAAGATAGCAGTAATGGGGTGTCACCTCGATGCCGTCAAGGCAGATTCATCTATCCGACAGCTGCCACTGGATGCACCGAGAGCTAATTCATCAAGTTGGCATGTGAGAGCTCTCAATATCCAGTTTGCGAGGTCTCTTACTGCTTTTATGTTTTCACTCACTCACTCATTCGTTTTTTTTTTTTTTTGTTATTTAAATTATTAATGCTTGGAGTACTGATTTTGCTAGTTATTTGAGTTTCTTGAGTTAGCTGTAGTGAATGTGTGCTTCGTTCTGTGGTGGACTGCAGAACTTTTGGTTCAAGTTACTTAACTGTGGCCATCAATTTTGTGTAATGCTTGTACTTTGTGTTGACCCCAGCTTATCTTAGATGGATGAAATTGTTTGTAGCAGGGTGGAGTTGCGAACATTGAAATTTTGTGTGCTGGGAATTTGACACTGTCATGCTTAAGTTGGCAAAAAGTTTTCTGTTCCTAAGATCGTGTCTTTATGTTAAACTGGAATGCTGTTGGCTGTACCACAAGTTTGAAAGTTAGATACTGTATAATCATCTGAGGTTTATTTGTATCAGTTCATGTTCTTTTGCTCGCTTTCTCTGCTATGTTATGTGTCATAAATTTGAAGTTTGTGAGTACTGTGATTTATATCGATACCTGAGATGTGCTGTAGTAGTGTAGTGGACTTCTTCTATTTCCTTCTGACATGGTTTAGATTTGTTTGGTAATGTTGTGAACTCTTACACGATCAGTTGGATACAAAGTCAATTACAAAACCATCCAGATGAGCTTTGGGATGGAGTGCAGGATTACATAAACCATGCTGAATGCATCATGGTAATTTCTCATTATCTGCAATTTTACTCACTATCTCTAAGTAATCTAGTGCACCATTCGGCTGTGATGAAGTCATCCTGGAGGGTCATTTCTATAGTTTTTAGTTATTATTATATGGGAATATTCTGTGATTACAAGGATGTCGACCTGGCATTATTTGGTGAACTTTTTTGTTTATGTAAGTACTTGGCAATATTATTATCCTTCGGCCAATTTGTTTTGGTTTAAAAGAGCACGCGACAGACATTAATCGTGACTCTTGGCCAGCATTTCGTGCTATTCATACTAAACATATATATTTCACAAAAAGCTCTTGTAAATTATGTTGTTGAAATTTTAAATAAACATTAAATTTAATTATTAGTACTGCTAGTGCTAGACAGCATAATAATCTCATGGGATTGTCTTATCTGATGTGATTCCTTTAGAATCACTGCCACTATTTGTTGAGTAGTTTTTGACCATGAGTGGCTCCTTCAGTTATTCATGTGTTATCAAATGATTGATTATATGAGAGGTGTCTAATGCTTTATAGTTGAAGTGCGAAGGCCCACCGCATGTAGTGGCCTGAGTAAAATTTCTCTCTGTCGCTATCTATCTCTCTCATCCTCTCTGTATCCAACCTATTTCTAGGAGCACATGTTCAGATTAATGAATTTAATCATTATTCTTTTTGGCATCCCTTTCAATGATACATTACAATGATACTGTTAGTGTACTGACTTGTCTTCAATTGTAGGAGGTTTTTGGTGATGCTACTAATTGGTTGGGAACAAATGCCGTGAAACGAACGGGTATAGCCAAGATTCCATCTGAAGATGCTCGGACTAAGTCTCTATTTGGAATTGGCAGAAGCAGTCGTACATTGTTTAGTCCGACATTGTTTTCGGACAAACCTATGTTTCCTGCAGCCACAACAGCAAGCTCTGGAACCCCATGGAAACCTGCACTTGTCCTAAATAAAAATGACCCTTTCACATTTGGAGGTATTATTTCAATATAATTGATGAAATGTTTATATAAATATTCACTATGTAGCGTGTATCTACTGCATGCAGTCGTATATGGTGCATTGTGAAATTATATATTCATTACAAGATTTGATGTATGTGTTTGCAAGTTATTCAAGTATGAATATGTTCCCAATTAGAATATTTAGAGAGTAGCTACCATAGTCGCTCTAATTCATAATATTTTAAGTCTCTTTTTGTATCATTAATTCGCTCTAATTCATGATTTCTTAAGTCTCTTTTGTATCATTAGTTCCACTGCATACTGGGTTCCCATATGTGGGTGATTTAACAATACTTTTTCCCATTCAATTATCAGTTCCACTGCATACTGGGTTCCCATATGTGGGTGATTTAACAGTACTTTTTCCCATTCAATAAAAGAATTTCGTACTGGTTTTTTTCTATGGATAAATTATGTTAGTTCAGTTGAGAGTGTACTTAAATTCTGTAATTTGGTTCTTTACCCTCCATAATTTACGATGTGTTTGAAAACTGTGACCATCCTGCTTAATTTTGGATACTGCTTTGTACTCATGGTCTCAGGAAGCGAGGTTTCAGTTCCTGGAATTGGAAATGCCAATGCTGTTACTTCAAATGAACCTGATGCAGGTACGGAGTGATATTTATGATTAAATGATCGTCAGCTGTTAATTATCTGGTTAATCTGTCACGGCTTATGTCCACTTTATGATCATCTGTATTATAAGATTTGAGTGCTTGTTGCGTTTTTAATCAAGTTTCATTTTCTTGCATTTTCTTATAAAATTAGTTTCAAGAGCTCAATGCCTATGTCCACAATACAAAATCCTCATAGAATGACCTCAAATTGTGAGTTTAGGATGGAGATTCCTTGTAGACTGTCCCGAAAAATTGAAGTGGTTCACCAATCTTAACAAGGATTTATTTAATGTGCATTAATACTGATTAGACTATGATTCATCTCATTTTTGCTCGTCACACAGATAATACCAAGACTATATAGGAATATCATATACAAAACCCAATAAAGATGAGTACTGACAACCAAATGTCTTAAATTACATGATTGCCCAAGTTGATATGTTATCCAATGAGGGGATAGCCAGAAAAGTTGATCGGTTGGTCTTAGTTCATCATCTAGAATTTTTACTTTGTAAATGGTACTAGCATGGAATTAGAACCCTTTACTCTCATATATATGATATTATAGATGTCACCTCTTGTGTTCGTAGCCTTTATTTTTGACACCCGTGTCTATTAGGTTTTTAGCTTTTTGAATATAGAACTTTCTTTAGTTTCTTCTGTAATTCTTCCGGAATCATCGGTAAAAAATCGGCAAGCTTATGTATTCACAGATGTCTCATATTTTCCAGTTGTGTTCATAGATATACCTCCACGTTTCAATGATTAGCGGTAGCAGCATATTTAATGTGAAGGTTCTCACTCTTGTTTGAATGTATATTCTCATTACATATACCTCCACGTTTCAATGATTAGCAGTAGCAGCACATTTAATGTAAAGGTTCTCGCTCTTGTTTGAATGTATATTCTCATTACCATGGGCGTAATAAGACTTGCTTCCTTACTCATAGTTGTAAGATGTATGGGTAGAAGGTTTGCGTCAGATATTTTGATTGCTTTAGTTAGAATATTTTTTTTTTCTTACGTCGATGCCTTGGCAAGCAGAAGATGATATTGAACGGCCCAGTAGTCTATCCGTGAAAAAGAACCAAGAGGAGGGCATTATTGTTGTGCATGAAGTAAATTGCGAACTTTATGTGAAGGTAAGTATGTGTTAAAATTAACTCTATGATCGAAGGGATATATGATTAGGAAGTTTCGCATTTCTTCTGATTTATCCAAGTGTAACTTCATTCTTTAATTAGGATTCTATTAAGAGCTTGACAATTCAATATAAAAATAAGTAGAATTGGTTTGCATGATAGGTCCTTGTGTGCCACAAATCAATGAGATTGCACAGAACCAATGAAATGATGAATGTCACTGCTGAGTAATTCATGAATTGATAGGTGGATCAGAATAGTGATTCTATTTTATCCTTATTTATTTAGTATTTTGTGTGTAATTATTTTAATATCAATAAGTATGTATGATCATAGTATTTTAAATAATTAGTGTTAGCTCACTGCACTGTACTTTCTAGTTTAGTAATGCAATTGTGATACACATTCTCATCCCAATGTCATTCGACTGAAATGAATCATAGAATAAGTAATGATCCACAAATATTGCTTGTAATAATTTCAAGGTGTAAATATGATACACCCCCCTTTTGCTACTATAAAACTCGAGCATTTTTGGTGGACGAAGCGGAAGTGTCTTGATTTTCCAAACCACATTTTTACTGATCGTGTGTTTTAGAATTTAATGCTCACCAGATCATGTAATCTTAACCCCCTTACCCAACACCC
>CACSLK010024540.1:12107004-12124160 GCA_902706635.1 Striga hermonthica | reverse complement strand
TATATATATATATATATATATATATACACACAAAAAATATATACATAAAAAATCTTTTATTTTGTATTTTATAATCTATATTAAATTTATATTTTATATTTTTTTTGTTGGAATTATTTTTTTATACATATTCTATATTTTTTATTTTATACTAAAAAATGTCAAGTTCTCGGGGTGGTGGTCGTGGTTCGACTTCCGGAAATAAACGGAGAAATGTCGGCACGTCTTCTTCAGTACCTCCACTTCCTGAATTTGTCAGTCCATCTATATATGTTAATGTTCCTTCTGTCCCAAATGATATTGATGAAGCAACAATAGAAGCCTTGTTTGACTCAGTTCAATCCGGACAGCAAGAGCCCGAGCAGCAGCCTTATCACGACCATTTAGATGATCTATTTGTAACGAGCCCGGACGAGATCCAGCAAGAGACGCAGCATGAGGCGGACATGCACCACCCATCCTCTGTCTATGGTCGTGGTCCGGGTAGGGGTGGCAATAGAGGGTCCGACATCTTCCAACGACATTACAAGAAGATCCCAAATCCGCAAAAAGGTCCGAATTGTTTTTTAGCAGTCTGTAACCATTGTCAGTCTACCGACAAGAAGCAATATCATTTCAAAAAAGGCGATGAGTACGGATCCTTGACTCGACACCTAAAGAGTTGTCACCCGCATACGTTGGGAATCGACATGGCACAGACGCAATTCCCCAGCAGCAGTTCTGCATCCGGCACTGGTACAAGTACGCCATCTTTTTTTCATTACTCGCATGATAATCATAGACGTCATTTAGCTGAATTTGTTTCTGCCTCATCTCTTCCATTTAGTTTTGGTGATAGTGATTTATATGAAAATTTTGCTCAAATGGCTTTAAATCCGGCTGCCACCCGGGTTCCACGTACTACTCTTTCTCGCGATATTCGAAAAATTGTTAGTAACAAAAATTAATTTTGCAAGAAACTTTCAAATCTTTAAATCATAGAGTATCTATTTGTGCTGATATATGGTCTGATCATTGGCAAACTAACTCCTATTTGGGAATTACTTGTCATTGGATTGATGAAACATGGAGTTTGTAAAAACGTTTAATCGCTTATGTTGCATTTCATGAACGTCACACTGCATCTAATATTGCTCGTTTAATTTCTAAAATTTTGGACAAATATAAAATTGGTAAAAGAGTGTTTTCCATTTCTTTTGATAATGCAACTGCCAATACTGCATCTATACGTGAACTTACAGATATTTGCTCCCCTATTTGTGGAGGAAGATTTTTTCATGTTCGTTGTATATGTCATGTCTTGAATTTATGTGTACAAGCTGGTTATAATGCTTTTAAAGATTCAGTCACACCAATTAGAAGTGTTGTTAATTATTTACATAAACGTCCTCAAGAAATGAAAGCATGGGAACGTTTTTGTAAGAATGAAGGGTTGAAACCTAAAAAATTTCAACCCGACGTTCCGACCCGATGGAATTCAACATATAAAATGTTGAATGACACAGTTCCTTTTATGTCGGTGTTGGAGAAGTTTTTTAACGATCCAAACCGTAGGGTCTGTGACATCCGAGTCTCCACAACAGACTGGGAGAATTGTAAAGTACTTATTAGTTTTTTAGAAACATTTCAAAATGCTATTTCCATGCTTTCCGGTGTTTATTATTCTACTGCTCAGCTTGTATTAAGTCAATGTATAGCTATCATGTGGGCTTTATCTGATCTTTACAAACTTGATTATTTTAAATATACAGATTTAGTAAGTGAAATGTTAAAGAAATGGTTAAAATATTATTTTTATATTCCTGATACATTTTTAGTTGCATGTTTGTTAGATCCTAGTGTACATGAAATTGAATTGATGGATACTCTTAACCTTTATTATAATCATATGTTTGAACTCCCACTGCCGACTGAGGTGGAAGAATACAGTAAAAAACCTAACGTTAGGCTGCTCGTCGAGCAAGCAAAAGATTTGTTGTATGAAATGTTCAGGGAAACAACGATCGCGCAAGGAGAGCATCCCAGCTTATTTGTTCATGGCGGCAGCGGCAGCAGTGCTTCTTCTTACGGGAATCGAGCAGGCGCAACAAACTACAAGGAGTGGTGGGCATCAAAAAATCTGTACAAGATTGTTGACCCCCAAAGGACAAAGGGGACTGGATACAACGACCTGGATCACTACCTTACGTCGAATTTGATACTCAGGTTTGCGCGTGAACCAGTTGCGCCACTGAACTTCGATGTCTTGGATTGGTGGTATAAAATGGAAAACGTTTATCCTATTCCATGTTTGATGGACAAGGAGATTTTTGCTGTTCCAGCCTCTACAGTTGCGGTCGAACAAGCTTTCAGTGAGGGAGGTTACATGCTAGACGCACGACGGTCGAGGTTGACGCCGAAAATCTACAAGCACAAATGTTGTTGATGGATTGGAAGAAGGCCGAACGAAGGACGCAAACGGCTATGCTCGTCGACGGTCCAGAAGGGGACGACAACGACGATGACGACGCATCTGATTTCACGAGTTCGACGAGCGGTACCGGGACGGCCGAAGACGAGTACGACTATTAGAGACTTCCACTCGTCTGAATTGAAGGTACGTAAATAGAAGAACTATGTGGACTTTGATTCTCCATAAAAGGGATACGTAGGCACCTAAATTGACATTTATAAGTGAAAATGTTTTTTTTTAAAACAAAAAGGTTTACAATTTGTATGATATTTTCACTTAATAAATGTCAATTTAGCGCAAGTCTATTGTTTTTAATTTTTTTTTATTATATGACCTTAATATATTGTCATTTGTGAAACTCAAATATCGATCAAAATAATATTAAACTTGAAATAATATAATAGTAATATAATCATTTTTAACAAAATTAATATGAAATGATAGAATAAGTTAAACAATGATAGAAATTAAATAATATAAGTTATGAAAATTAAACTAATAATTAAGTTGTATTGGCCAGAAGTTTCTCGGTGAAACACGTGCCAAACTGTCAACTCAATTACAAAAAATATTTCAAGTACACCAACTCAATTACCAAAAAATATTTGAAATTGTATTGGCCAGAAGTTTCTCGGTGAAACGCGTGCCAACTCAATTACAAAAAATATTTCAAGTACACCAACTCAATTACCAAAAAATATTTGAAATTGTATTGGCCAGAAGTTTCTCGGTGAAACGCGTGCCAACTCAATTACAAAAAATATTTCAAGTACACCAAAACGCCTGTCAACTCAATCACAAAAAATATTTCAAGTACACCAACTCAATTACCAAAAAGTATTTGAAATTGTATTGTCGAGAAGCTCTAACTAATTGTCCACCCTTTCCAAAGGTTAAAATAATATAATAGTAGTATAATAATTATTAACAATATTAATATGAAAGCTTAAAATAATTTTTCATGATAGTACAATATCAAATTATTTTTTTATACATAATTGGATAATAAAATACTTACATTATACATAGAGACAGTCGAAGTTTGCATCGTTTACGACCTACTTACTTGTGCAACTATCGTACAACACTACAAATAAGCTACGATACTATAGAAAAAAGACCGTAGTCTTATTGTAGTGTTGTACGATAGTTGCACATTTAAGTATGCCGTAAACGGTGCTAACTTCGACTCTCCCTATTATAGAATAACATTCACAAATTTAAGCAATAATATCAATCATACCAATGTTGTCTTTCCCATATTTTTCATTGTGTATCATGACATCATTGGTTCCGACTCTCTTATAGGCCTCTAATATCGCAGTATATACAACGATCACACAGACTGCCATAGGACTTCAATATATTGCTCTATTGTAGACGTATGAGAGAGTTGGAAATATGATGCACAATGGAGGTTGTGCGCATGACATCATTGACGTAATTGTAGTTATTATGAATATTAAAAACATATGCCTTAAAATAATTTCTAAGATTTTACATATCGAGACCTTCAACTTAAGAAAGCAAATGCTTAATTCGAGATCTTTTGTAAAAGAACTACGTGGACTTTGATTCCCCATAAGGGATACGTAGGCACCTTAATTGACTATATTCTTTCATAATTATTAAATGTCAATTAAGCTCAAGTCCATATTTAAATACAATTAGGTTGACTAAATCTCAACTACTGTAAAGTGCCAACGACTCAAATGTTGGCTTACCGTCGCGTTATTTTGCAATCATTTCGTCAAAATTGAGTTAGAATTTATATGTTAAGTAAGTATCTATAGGTGTTTTGTTGTTTGTGCCATTGCAGAGGAAATTTAAAGTTCAAATTGTAATACATAATGAAGATTATTGACATGGTATCATCGTCCGAAATGAAGTTCATGTTCAAACATTAACGACATGTACGACTGTGATGTCACGTCAATAATCTTTATTAGGTATTACAATTTGAATGATAAATTGCGGTTGCAATACCACAAACAATAGAACACGTATAGTAGATACTTACTTACCATCTGAATCCTAACTCAATTTCGAAGAAATGATCGCGAAATAATGCGACGGTAAGCCCACATTTGAGTCGTTGGCACTTTACAGTAGTTTGAAAAAATAACAAGGTAAAAAATAAATGTGTAATAAGAAAATAAATGTATAATAAAAAAATAAATAACTTTAATAATTTAACATACATTGAATCCGAATTTAGAGGATGACCAAGTCCGTGACAGAGTTCTCTTGTTTGTGCTATAACAGGTTTATAAGAGATTTCAACACATAATACATAATGACGACTCATGGCGTGATGTCATCGGTGTCACTGATGTCAACATTTTGATTCAATGATGAACTTATATAATATGTTTCAGCAACAATCAGTA
This sequence comes from Striga hermonthica, assembly GCA_902706635.1. NCBI lineage: Eukaryota > Viridiplantae > Streptophyta > Magnoliopsida > Lamiales > Orobanchaceae > Striga > Striga hermonthica. The sequence continues at coordinate 12,119,318 of CACSLK010024540.1, read as the reverse complement.
GCGATGATCCAAAATTTTGAATTCTTTTTCACGTGCAACGAGAATAACGATTTGTCTCTCCGGGTCATTGTTACTGGTTTATGCTCAAACACATTATTGGAGTTCGACATTAAATAAAAAGTTTGACATCAGTGACACCGATGATGCCACGTCATAAAGTTTTTATTACATATTTTGTTTTGAATTCTCTTATAAATCTGCAATGGCACAAACAAGAAAACTTTGTCAGGGACTTGGTCATCATCAGAGTTCTGAGTCAATGTCTGTTAACCACAAAAAGAACTACGTGGACTTTGATTCCCCATATAAAGGATACGTAGGCACCTTAATTGACTATATTCTTTCATAATTATTAAATGTCAATTAAGCTCAAGTCCATATTTAAATACAACTGGGTAAAATACTTTTTCCCATCCGAACTATCACGGTTTTGGCGCATCACCATATAAACTATTTTTTTACAAACCACCATATGAACTATACAAGTTTGTCAATGTTCCCCCTAAACGAGATATAAAAGTGGTTTTGACTGAAAAAGCTGTTTGGTCACCATATGTGCCCCCTAAATACTTTTACAAACCACCATATGAACTATCACGGGTTTGTCAATGTGCCCCCTAAACCACTTTTATATCCGGTTTAGGGGGCATATTGACAAACCCATATAGTTCATATGGTGGTTTGTAAAAAAAAATAGTTCATATGGTGATGCGCCAAAACCGTGATAGTTCGGATGGGAAAAAAGTATTTTACCCAATACAATTAGATTAGGTTGACTAAATTCAAGTCACATTCCTTTTGTTTGTGATATAGTAGTGAAGTATTAAAAAAATTACACTGCATCTAATATTTGTCGTTTAGTTCCATAAAGGTGTAAATCTCAACTACTGTGAAGTGTTGACGACGCGAAAGTGGGCTTACCGTCGCGTTATTTTGCGATCATTTCTTCAAAATTGAGTTAGAATTTATATGTTAAGTAAGTATCTATAAGTGTTTTGTTGTTTGTGCCATTGCAGACGAAATTTAAAGTTCAAATTGTAATACACAATGAAGATTATTGACATGGTATCATTGTCCGAAATGAAGTTAATGTTCAAACATTAACGACATGTACGACTGTGATGTCACATCAATAATATTTATTAGGTATTACAATTTGAATGATAAATTGCGGTTGCAATACCACAAACAATAGAACACATATAGTAGATACTTACTTATCATCTGAATCCTAACTCAATTTCGAAGAAATGATCGCAAAATAATACGACGGTAAGCCCATTTTCGCGTTGTCGGCACTTTACAGTAGTTTGAAAAAATAACAAGGTAAAAAATAAATGTGTAATAAGAAAATAAATGTGTAATAAAAAAAACAAATAACTTTAATAATTTAACAGACATTGAATCCGAATTCAGAGGATGACCAAGTCCGTGACAGAGTTCTCTTGTTTGTGCTATAACAGGTTTATAAGAGATTTCAACACATAATACATAATGACGACTCATGGCGTGACGTCATCGGTGTTATTGATGTCAACGTTTTGATTCAATGATGAACTTATATAATATGTTTCAGCAACAATCAGTAGCGATGATCCGAAAATTCAAATTTTTTTTCACGTGCAACGGGAATAACGATTTATCTCTTCGGGTCATTGTTACTGGTTGTTGCTCAAACACATTATTGGAGTTCGACATTAAATCAAAAATTTGACATCAGTAACACCGATGATGCCACGTCATAAGGTTTTCATTATATATTTTGTTTTGAATTCTCTTATAAATCTGCAATCGCACAAACAAAAACACTTTGTCAGGGACTTGGTCATCATCAGAGTTCTGAGTCAATGTCTGTTAACCACAAAAAGAACTACGTGGATTTTGATTCCCCATATAAGGGATATGTAGGCACCTTAATTGACTATATCCTTTCATAATTATTAAATGTCAATTAAGCTCAAGTCCATATTTAAATACAATTAGATTAGGTTGACTAAATTCAAGTCACATTCCTTTTGTTTGTGATATAGTAGTGAAGTATTAAAAAATTTACACTGCATCTAATATTTGTCGTTTAATTCCATAAAGGTGTAAATCTCAACTACTGTGAAGTATTGACGACGCGAAAGTGGGCTTACCGTCGCGTTATTTTGCGATCATTTCTTCAAAATTGAGTTAGAATTTATATGTTAAGTAAGTATCTATAAGTGTTTTGTTGTTTCTGCCATTGCAGACAAATTTAAAGTTCAAATTGTAATACATAATGAAGATTATTGACATGGTATCATTGTTGACATTCATCATATTTTCATGCATTATGAGTGATATAGTGTGATATTTAGCCGTGTTTATCGTGGGAATTGTGCACCATTTTATTTTATTTATTAATCTATGATAGAGGTGTATTTGTCGTTAGTTTTGCAGGAAATATGCCAGGAATAGCGTTAAAGATGGAATCAGGACGAAAAACGACAAAAATGAGGAGCAGATGAGTCACACGACTCGTGTGAGTTGGTGACACGAGTCGTGTGGGTGGTAAAGGGTGCAAAATTTGAAGAATTTGGTACGGCTTTGTAACACGACCCGTGTGTCAAGTGACATGGGTCGTGTGACCTCACACGACTCGTGTGACCCGGTCGTGTGAGGGGTCGTGTGGACCTGGAAGTTTGCTGAAAATTGGAGAAAAAATCACACGACTCATGTGGCTTGTGACACGAGTCGTGTGACGCGCAAACAGACCAGCGGGAAATAGGATTCCTACGTGATTTATCCCCTTTTTTGCCCCATATTTCCCTATAGTATATAAGGAACTTGGAGAACACGGTTTTGGGATTTTTGACACCATTGGAGGCCTAGAGAAAGAACGAAACACACGAGGGATTCGAGGAAGTCAAGATTGAAGATCCGAGAACTAACGGCAACAATAGTTTTTCTTTCTTTTCTCTTTTTCTTCTTCATTGAACTCATAGAATAATTTATTTTGAGTATTGAGAATATGTTTAGTAGCTAAATCTCTTTGAGATTCTAGGATTTGCGAGTACTCGGATTATTTTATGAAGTGATTTTGTTTATCCATTCCGGTCTATCTTTCGTTTATATATTTCTTGTGATTATATGAATTGTGTGAATATAGGGCCTGTATTTATGCATATTTGTGATTGGCTTGAGACCGAGAGGAGATAGTTAATTGCTAGAATTGGGAAATTCATAACGTAAGAGACTAAACAGACCGAGAGGTTGATAGAATCTTGCGAGGGAACTAGAATCTTAGGAGCTTATGGGAGTTAGTTGTTCATCTTGAGACCGAGAGGAGATAGATAACGATTAATATCTATGATTTAACTTGTTCGAGAGAAAGGTGTAAATTACTTTAGCGATTATCCCTACGATTGGTAGAATTAAATAAGGTTTGAATGAATAAGAAAACTTTGCTAGAATAATCCCGAGGAAAGCATAGCCTAGAATCTATTTTCTCATACTTGATTTATTTTAGAACAAGCCTTCTTTAGTGATAGAATTTATTTTGCAAGCATTCATTAGTTTAGATCAAAATCACCATTCAAATTCGAGTTAGTCTAAATAATATTTAATCGTCTATATTTTGGTACTTAATTATTTTAACAATAGTCTCTGTGGAATACGACCTTGCTCGCCGCTTACTACAGCTACACCGTACAGTTGCGGGTAGTGAAAATATTTTGCGAACAAGTTTTTGGCGCCGTTGCCGGGGATTGTTTCGTTAAAATTAATTAATATTAGAAGAAGACGGGTAGATATTACTTTAGTCATTTTTATTTTTGTTTAATACTTTGGTTCTTAATTGCATCCTTTTTGGTTTGTGTGTTTTGACAGGCACGTGCATGATTACGAGGTCTAGTAGGAATTCACCCGCGAAATTTAACCCCGAGATTGAAGCTAGTTGCCGAAGGAACAACGCAAACCGGAGACTACAACAACGACTGAGAGGTGCGATGGAGGAACAAGGTGAAGAGAGGTATAGACAACTTGAAGCACAACTGGCGGAGCTACAACGCCAACTAGCTGAGCAACAGGCTCAACAGGAGACTGGAACACCGGTACGGAACATCTTCCAACCTCAAGCGGACCAAGTATACGGAGGAGGTCACGGACCTAGAATAGCAGCTAACACTTTTGAGTTGAGCCCGTCCTTGATTCGAATGGTTCAGCAGGACCAGTTTCGGGGAGCTGCGATCAAGGACCCGAATGCGCATCTGGCGCAATTTCTGGAGATATGCGGTACGGTGAAGTACAATGGAGTCCCGGAGGACGCTATCAGGCTTCGGATTTTCTCTTTCTCTCTTAGAGATAAAGCCAAGGTTTGGTACAATTCTCTTGAAGCTGGGACAGTGACATCATGGGAGGAAATGCGTCAGAAATTTCTCTTGAAGTTCTTCCCACCGAGTAAGATGTTGAGCCTTCAGACGGAGATCACTCAATTCAAGCAACAAGATTATGAGCCTTTATATGAGGCTTGGGAGCGCTACACGCAACTCTTTCGGACGTGCCCACAACATGGTTTTTCGGAGGAGCACCAAATTTGCTACTTCTATAATGGATTGAGTGGCCCGATGAAGGCCATGGTGGATGCCTCAGCTGGAGGCGCTCTTTTGGGAAGACGATCAATCGACGCGAAGAGGATTCTTGAGGAGATGGCGTCAAATAGTTACCAATGGCCGGTTGAGAGAACCATGCTTAAGAGGGTCGCAGCTACAAATGAGACAGATTCAGTAGCAGCAATTGCAGCTCAAGCAGCAGCAATAGTGCTTAATGGAATGCAAGGGGGAAAGACTGAGAGCGTAGGATTTGGGGAACCGGTCGAGGACGTGAATTATGTGAATAATCGGAATTTTGGAAATTTTCGAGGACCACAAGCGGGAAACACTTATTACCAAGGTAACCAGAATTACCCTAGTTTTTCATATGCAAATCCGAATAATGCTCTACAACCACCCCCTGGATTTTCGGTGACCAACGGGGTCATCAATGAGCCAAAAAAACATTTGTTGGAGGATATTTTTGAGAAATTCATGACTAGAACGGATAAATGTATGAGTGAGAGTGATGCACGGATGAAGGCAATGGAACAACAAATTGCGCAATTGGCCATAGCAGTTGGAGGTCTACAGCAGAAAGGACAATTTCCGAGCAACACAGAGGTGAATCCGAAGGAACAATGAAAAGCCATCCGTCTAAGGAGTGGCATGGAGTATGAGGGACTGAGGATGCCAACTGATGCGCCGGAAAAAGTCGAGCCTGAGGAAAGCAAGGAAGAGGAAGAAGTTGAGGAAGTAGTAGTGGAGCCCTCAAAATCATCAATTACAGGGGCTGAGAAGCCAATATCTACTTCTAACACTTCTACTCCTAATATTCCTTTACCTTTTCCTTAACGTTTTGCAAAGAAAAAAATTGACGAACAATATGCTAAATTTCGTGAAATATTTACTAAGGTTCAAATGAATATTCCTCTTGTTGATGCATTGCAGGAGATGCCCAAATATGCCAAGTTCTTAAAAGACATGGTGTCTAGGAAGAAGAATCTCAAAGCGTATGAGAAGGTGAATTTGACGGAGGAGTGTAGTGCTATGATCCAAAAGAAGATGCCTTTCAAACGCAAGGATCCCGGGAGCTTCACAATAGCATGCATCATAGGAGGAAAGCGGTTCGGGAAGGTGTTGTGTGACTTGGGAGCAAGCATCAATCTTATGCCACTATCAATTTTTAAGAGGTTGGAGATTGGGACGATTAGGCCTACTACGATTGCATTGCAAATGGCGGATAGATCCTTGTCTTATCCGAAGGGGATTGTGGAAGACGTATTGGTGAAAGTCGAGGGGTTTATCTTTCCATCTGATTTTGTGGTCCTTGACATGGAGGAGGATAAGGAGGTTCCACTAATTTTGGGTCGTCCGTTTCTTACAACCGGGGGAGCGTTGATTGATGTGAAGAATGACGAGCTTACTCTCCGGGTTGACGAAGAGAGCATCACATTTTCCATATATCAAGCGATCAAGAATAATGATGAGGATGGTGAGATCGAAGAATGTAAAGTGATTGAAGTTGTCGAGGCTTCCTTTGACAATGACATGATTACTTCTTCGTCTCAAGACCCTTTTGATCTTTGTGTTCGAAAATCATTATTTGCTTCTTCTTCGTTTGATCCTTTTCAAGAAAAATTATTTAAATGTGTTAATGTGTTGGATTGTTGTAGAGAAATCCTGAAGAAGCAAGATGCATTTTTGGAGTTGAGACGTGATGAATTGGGACCAAGTGCAAATCTTGGAGAGAAGAAAGATGGAGTCCTGAAGGTAGAGTTGAAACCTTTACCGGAGCACTTGAAGTATGCATATCTTGGAGATAATGACACGTTTCTGGTAATCGTTTCTTCTTACCTTTCTAATTCGGAGCTTGAGAGATTATTGAGAGTCTTAAGAGGGCATAAATCGGCGATTGGGTGGTCGATTAGTGATTTAAAAGGTATTAGTCCCTCTATTTGCATGCATAGAATTTTGCTTGAGGATAATTATAAGCCATGTGTTCAAAATCAACGTAGGCTAAATCCAATTATGCAAGAAGTAGTAAGAAAAGAGGTCCTTAAATTGTTAGATGCGGGGATGATTTTTGCTATTTCTGATAGTGAATGGGTTAGTCCTACACAAGTTGTGGCTAAGAAATGGGGGATGACTATTGTGAAAGATGAGTATGATGGTGTTGTTGCTACTAGGCTTTTGACAGGTTGGCGTGTTTGCATTGATTATCGTAAATTGAATGCCGTTACTCGTAAAGATCACTTTCCTTTGCCTTTTGTGGATCAAATGCTTGATAGGTTAGCGGGTTATGATTTCTATTGTTTTCTTGATGGTTATTCCGGATACAATCAAATTTTGTTAGCTCTGGAAGACCAAGAGAAGACGACTTTTACATGTCCTTATGGTGTTTTTTCTTATCGTAGAATGCCTTTTGGTTTATGTAATGCACCTGCTACTTTTCAAAGATGTATGATGGCAATTTTTCATGATTTAATTGAGAATATTATGGAGGTGTTTATGGATGATTTTTCGGTGTTTGGAACTTCATTTGATAATTGCTTGGCCAATTTATCTCGAGTGTTGCAACGATGTGAAGAAACTAACCTTGTTTTAAATTGGGAGAAATGTCACTTTATGGTGAAGGAATGTATAGTTCTTGGACATCGGGTGTCTTCTGCCGGACTCGAGGTAGATCGGGCAAAAATTGTAGCCATTGAAAAACTTCCACCTCCTACGAACGTGAAGTCGGTAAGAAGTTTCTTGGGCCATGCGGGATTTTATCGGAGGTTCATTCGTGATTTTGCTAAAATTGCTAAACCCCTAAGTGTTTTGTTAGAAAAAGATGTTGCATTTGATTTTAGTGAGAAGTGTTTGCAGGCTTTTGAGACATTGAAGAAGTCTCTTGTTAGTGCTCCTATTTTGATTGTGCCGGATTGGGAGCAACCGTTCGAGTTGATGTGTGATGCGAGTGATGTAGCCGTGGGGGTCGCTTTGGGCCAAAAGCGAGATAAACTCTTTCGAGTGATTTATTATGCGAGCAAGAAGTTGGATCCGGCTCAAGTAAATTACACGACTACGGAGAAAGAGATGCTAGCGGTGGTGTATGCGTTTGATAAGTTTCGACCCTACCTTGTTGGGACGAAGACAATCGTGTTTACAGATCATGCGGCAATTCGACACCTCATGGCGAAGAAGGATGCCAAGCCAAAATTGATTCGATGGGTGCTCTTACTTCAAGAGACCGGAAGGGATGCGAGAATGTTGTGGCGGATCATTTATCTCGGTTGGAGGGCCCGGTTGAAGGGGATGATCGATTGGTCCCTATTAATGAAGAATTTCCAGACGAGCACATGATGCATATTCAAGCCCACCTACCTTGGTACGCCGATTATGTGAATTACTTGGTGTCGGGCGTACCACCTCCGGATTTGTCCTACTATGCGAGGAAGAAGTTCTTTCATGACGTGAAGTTCTACTATTGGGACGAGCCATACTTATTCCGGAGGTGCACGGACATGGTTATTAGAAGGTGTGTTCCCGAAGATGAATGGGGAGAAATCATGAGGCAATGTCATTCATCACCGGGTGGAGGTCACTTCGCGGGAAACCGAACCGCCATCAAGGTGTTGCAAAGCGACTTCTATTGGCCGTCCATTTATAAAGATTGTCACCGGTTCATGTTATCATGTGATAGGTGCCAACGAACGGGATGAATTTCTAGACGAGATGAGATGCCCCTCACCAACATCATTGAGGTGGAGCTCTTTGACGTATGGGTGATCGATTTTATGGGACCTTTTCCGGTGTCTTATGGGTCCAAGTACATTCTTTTGGCGGTGGACTATGTTTCGAGATGGGTCGAGGCGGTGCCGACCAAGACCAATGATGCTAAGGAGGTGCTGAAATTTTTGAGGGCGAATATCCTTACACGCTTTGGGACTCCGAGAGCGTTGATCAGTGATAGCGGGTCGCACTTTTGTAATAAGTGGCTTGGAAGTCTCCTTGCCAAGTATGGAGTGAAGCATAAAGTGACGACGGTATACCATCCACAAGCTAATGGGAAAGCCGAGTTGGCTAATCGGGAGATCAAGCAAGTACTCGAGAAAGTCATTGGGAGTCGTAAGGATTGGGTGAATCACCTCAACGAAGCATTGTGGGCTTATCGGACGGCGTACAAGACTCCTCTAGGTATGTCTCCATATCAATTGGTATTTGGTAAATCATGTCATTTGCCTGTTGAATTGGAGCACAAGGCATATTGGGCTATGAGGAAGATTAATCTTGACTTCGAAAAGGCCGGGCTCGAAAGGAAGTTGCAGCTCAACGAATTAGACGAGTTTCGCACGGAGGCGTACGAGAGTTCTTGCATTTACAAGGAGAAGACGAAGAGATACCATGACAAGTTGATTAGGAAGTGAGAATTTGCTGAAGGTGAACAGGTTCTACTCTTCAATTCGTGACTCAAGCTCTTTCCCGGTAAGTTCAAGTCGAGGTGGTCTGGACCATTCGTGATCACGAAAATGATGGCCAATGGAGCTGTGGAATTAGCCATAAGTGACGACACTACATTCGTGGTGAATGCTCAGCGGATTAAGCCATACTTTAGCCTGGAGCAAGTTAAGACGATCTTCATCGTCTATTTGAACGACTAAAGGTCTGCCAAGTATTCGTCTAGCTAAAGACGTTAAATTAAGCGCTTGTTGGGAGGCAACCCAATGATTTAGTGTATAGTTTTTCTCTAAAATAGGCTTAGTTTTATTTTATTCTTTAAAAAAAAAGGGTCCCAGGTCCACACGAGTCGTGTGGCCTAGTGACACGGCTCGTGTGACCTGGAGGAAAAAAGAGATTTTTCGAGTTTAGGTTCGGCTTATTCACACGACTCGTGTGGCCTTAGGACTCGGGTCATGTGTGGTCACACGGGTCGTGTGATCTTGGGACACGACCCGTGTGAGTCTGGGCAGATTTTTTTTTCTTTTTTTTTAACGACTACACGACTCGTGTGGCATTAAGACACGGGTCGTGTGATGACCAAGTCAGATTTTAAAAGTCGATTGTTCACTTTCTCACGCACACGACCGAACATTTTGTTCGCTATTCTCTCGTGTCTCTCTCGTCTCTCTCTCGAATCTCTCTATAATTTCGATTTCTTTTGCTTCTTGTGCTCGATTTCTTTACGAAATTCACACACACATCACCTTATCTCTTGCTTACGATTTTAACTTGTGAAAAAGGAAGAAATTTGGTATTCTACAACCTAGGGTTTTGCTATTTCGGATTTTTGCTCGAATTCATTGAAGAAGGCACGAATTTCTTCTCTTTTCTTGTAGTTTCGCGATTTGGATGACGATTTGAGGTATGGGTGATGTGTTTTGAGCATTATTTTGATATTAGGGTTGAGGGCTCTTTGAAGAATTTAATCGAACACTTCATGTGCGTGTCTCTTTTGATGAATTTACCCTCTTTTTCATATGATTTCTCATGATAATTGTTTTGTATGGGGAAGAGAGTAATGTTAATCATGTGGTGAATTATTTTTGAGCTTATTTGTTTATGTTCTTGACCTTGAGTATATTTTTGTGAATTTGTGATGAATATGTGGAATGGTTGGAGAGTTGATGTTATTTGGTGAAGTTGTGTTGAATTGCTTGGGCTAGTGATTGTAGTTGGATGAATTTTTGGTGAACTTGTGCTGTGTAGGAGAGTTGGTGATATGTGATGAATTTTATTGATTTGTTTGGGGATAATATTGTTGATATTTGCTCTCTTTTTGGACTTGTTTTGTGTTGAAAAAAATTTGATATATGTGCTAATCTTGGACTATTGATTATTGGTGATATTGAAGGGGAGATATTGTCATAATTGTTGTGGATTATTGATATTGAAGATGATATATTGAATTTTGCAAATGTAGGTACAAAATGAACACTCGTAGGCAAACAAGGAATAGCGGGGGTGCCGATGTCCCACTTCGTGCGAACCGTCCACCGAACCCTCCACAGAATCCTCCACCGGCACGGGCTAATGAGAATATCGAGGTCGAACCGACTCCCGAGAGCGAACTGGGAGTTGTATTGCATCACGACTGACAGAAAGAGAATTGGACCCGACTCGCACGACTAGCTATCCGACCGAATCGGTATCTTGACGAGACCGCCGAGCGTGCCCTTGGCATTCATGAGGCGGTGAAGCCTTTATTCACCCGCCTCGGCATTTCGGACATGCTATGTTCGCGCCCGGGTACATACAGAAGGATAGTGCTCGAATTCCTTAGTACGCTGAAGGTGAGCAGAGGCTCCGGGACGTTATTTGAGGAGTTCACATTTCAGTTGGATAATCAACCTCGGCGGGTAACAGCGGGCCAATTAGCGGCATGGTTCGGAGCGGGGGATGATTATGCTGATAGAAGGGAGTACAATGAGGACGAGTTCTGGAGGTCTATTACTTTGACCCCTGCAGGAGCGGTTGCCGAACCGTTACAGTTCTCCCGTGGGGGAGAGAAGGTTGCTGATATCCACAACCCGGTCTTGCGATATGTTCATCGTGTGTTAGTGAGTGTTCTGTTTGCACGGAGTGAGACCGACCCTATAATTAAAGCTGAGGTCTATATTTTGTGGTGTCTGATGAAGCAAAGGAGGCCGGGACTTGGACGATTGATAGGCGAGCGTTTGTCTCACATGAGCAGGACGGAGAAGACCATGCTCCGATGCGGAGGGGTGATCACTGTGATTGCCAATCATCTGGGGGTTGATTACTCGCAGTGGGAGCCTGTCTCGGGATGGGATCTCTTAGATTTATCGGCATTGGTGAACATGGGCTACGTGAAGAATGATATGCGCGATCAGATGTTCTTCGTGCAGAAGATGCCCGATCTTTTTCCACTCCCCAATCTTGAGCTCACAGGACTGCACCATGAGGGGAATCTGCAGATGGACACCGCCGAGCACCGACGAGTCAGAGCGGAGAGACAGCCAGTGGGGGCTCTCCGGAGACTCGCCCCGCGGATGAATGCGGCTGACCGGGCAGCCGAGGATGAGGAGGAGGATGATATATCCGCCTTCGAGGGTGAGGATGTAGGGGCCCTGGTGCAGTATGTGGGCGATGGCACGGTACCCGAGCAGCTGGGCCCACACGAGGACATACCGGAGTCCTCCCGAGCATCTGAGCAGCGGTAGATGAGGCAGAGGCAGAGGCATCGTCGTCGAGAGCCGGACATGGACCAGAGGATGGAGATGCTCGAGCAGGATATGCGCATGCTGATGACAGACGTATGGGGTTGGAGGGATGAGAACCGTGCGTCTACGGCTCAGCTGGAGCAGAGGATGGATAGCGGCTACCAGCGTATAGAGGGGCGGATGACGAGTGGCTTCCAGCAGATATTTGACTGGATGCAGCGACACGATGGACATTTTCCCCCTCCTCAGCCATGATTTTAGGAAGTTAGTCCCCTAAGATATACCACTTTTTCTTTCAAATTTGTTCTTTCTCGAAAGAATAAGTTTGGGGGAGGGGTGCAGCATATCTTAGGTTCTTATCCCAGTTATCTTGCATTGCATATAGGTTGCATTAGTTTATTTTACTTTTGATGTGTTTATTTGGTAGAGCACGTTTATTTGCTTTCTAGGAGTAGGTTCTATTTGGAGTCAATTTCTTGTGTATTTTGGGCTTTTTGGTTGATGATGGTATGTATAACTTGAATGGTGGATTGTGATTTGATGTGATTGAGAAAATGTGATGGGGTTATAATTTGTTGTGCCTAGATGAAAATGC
>CACSLK010024540.1:12072650-12088076 GCA_902706635.1 Striga hermonthica | reverse complement strand
TACGTGGACTTTGATTCCCTATATTAGGGATACGTAGGCACCTTAATTGACTATATCATCTGTCCTCGGATATTTATTAAATGTCAATTAAGCTCAAGTCCATATTTAAATTTCAATTACTTAGGAAACCTTTCATCGAACTTTGAAAACCTTACATAAGTTAATTTCTCAGTATGTTGGGGTTCATCAGCTTCATAATGCAATCCAACTCCAATACACAATCTCGAGTAATATCGCCATTTTTTTGTAGGTCATAAAAAACACGTTATTTAATGGAAGGTGTCCTTATTATCATCTTTGTTGCACAAAATGTTTATACTATCACTACACAATTGTTGTGTAATGATGGTATAAATATATTGTACGAAAAAGATGATAAATGGACAAGTTCCATTCATTAACGTGTTGTAGGACACTAGCAAAAAAAACGACGGTATTACTCGAGGTTGTGTATTGCAGTCGTATTGTATTATGAGGCTGGTGAAACTCAACATACTGATAAACTAACTATTTTTGGACAAAGGCATCATCTCGTATCAAAGTTAAGTTTGACATTACTGACAACGATTATGCCACGTCATAAGTTATTAAAAATTTCATAATAGTTACACACAAAAAGAACTACGTGGACTTTGATTCCCTATATTAGGGATACGTAGGCACCTTAATTGACTATATCATCTGTCCTCGGATGTTTATTAAATGTCAAGTAAGCTCAAGTCCATATTTAAATGTCAATTACTTAAGAAACCTTTCATCCAACTTCGAAAACCTTACATAAGTTATTTTCTCAGTGTGTTGGGGTTCATCAGCTTCATAATGCAATCCAATACCGATACACAGTCCCGAGTAATATCGCCATTTTTTTGTAGTGTCATAAAAAACAGGTTATTTAATGGAAGGTGTCCTTGTCATCATCTTTATTGCACAAAATGTTTATACTATCACTACACAATTGTTGTGTGATGATGGTATAAATATATTGTACGGCAAAGATGATAACATGGACAAGTTCCATTCATTAACGTGTTGTAGGACACTAACAAAAAAACGACGGTATTACTCGAGGTTGTGTATTGCAGTCGGATTGTATTATGAGGCTGGTGAAACTCAACATACTGATAAACTAACTATTTTTGGACAAAGGCATCATCTTGTATCAAAGTTAAGTTTGACATGAGTGACACCGATTATGCCACGTCATAAGTTATTAAAAATTTCATAATAGTTACACACAAAAGAACTACATGGACTTTGATTCCCTATATTAGGGATACGTAGGCACCTTAATTGACTATCATCTATCCTCGGATGTTTATTAAATGTCAATTAAGCTCAAGTCCATATTTAAATGTCAATTACTTAAGAAACCTTTCATCCAACATCGAAAACCTTACATAAGTTATTTTCTCAGTGTGTTGGGGTTCATCAGCTTCATAATGCAATCCGACTCCAATACACAGTCCCGAGCAATATCGCCATTTTTTTGTAGTGTCATAAAAAACACGTTATTTAATGGAAGGTGTCCTTGTCATCATCTTTGTTGCACAAAATGTTTATACTATCACTACACAATTGTTGTGTGATGATGGTATTAATATATTGTACGGCAAAGATGATAACATGGACAAGTTCCATTCATTAACGTGTTGTAGGATACTAGCAAAAATAACGACGGTATTACTCGAGTCTGTGTATTGTAGTAGGATTGTATTATGAGGCTGGTGAAACTCAACATACTGATAAACTAACTATTTTTGGACAAAAGCATCATCTTGTATCAAAGTTTAAAAGTAGTTTCAAATTACAAAGAATAACACGAATGCTTAATCAGTTACGCTCGAATAAATGAAAAACTGGACATGAACGATGAAGCCACTAAAACTTTTTCAGTGCCGATGTCACTAGACGCTTTCAAAGAGGACGATAAGCTTATTTTGCAGGGCTTCAACCGTTGAAGCCCTGCAATATAAGCTTATCGTCTTCTTTGAAAACGCCTAGTGACATCGGCACTGAAAAGTTTGAATGACTTCCTCATTCGTGTTCAAGTGTCCATTTATTAGGATGATAATCGATTTATCCATCATATTATTCTTTGTAATTTGATACTAATTAGCAAATCAGAAAACAATGTTCATTCCAATTTGGTCACAAATCACTGGAAGTTTGGAACTAATGAATAGGGGGATGAAATTAATGTGAAGTGTTGACGACTCGAACGTGAGTTTAACATTACGTTATTTTGCAATCATTTTGTCGAACCTGAATAAAAATTAAGATGAGAAGTACATATATATAAGAGTTATATTGTTTGTGCTATCGGAGACGTTTATATTTCAAATAATAATACATAATGAAGAATATTGACAAGATATCATTGTCCGAAACGAAATTGATGTTGAAACATTAACGACATGTACGACTGTGATGTGATGTCAATAGTCTTTATTATGTATTATGATTTGAAATATAAATTACGTCTACGATAGCACAAACAATAGAACTCTTATATATATGTACTTATCATCTTAATTTTTATTCAGGTTCGACAAAATGGTTGCAAAATAACGTAATGTTAAACTCACGTTCGAGTCGTCAACACTTCACATTTATTTCATCCCCCTATTCATTAGTTCCAAACTTCCAGTGATTTGTGAACAAATTTATAACCACAGGTCTAAAAAATAAATACAAGTAATTCGAGACGTATTGTAAAAGAACTACGTTCACTTTCATTCGCAATAAAAAAATGAACATGTATTCAATATATATATATATATATATATATACTTGAAAAAAAAACCCGGAACCGGCGGGTCTGACCCGGACCCGGCAGAAAATCGACAGTTTTCAGACCCGCCGGTACAGGGCCGGTTCATCGAACCGGCCCTTAATTCTGACCGGGCCGGTTCCGGTTCGCCCAATCCAGGACCGGTGGCCCGCCGGGCCAGGCCGGGACCCGGCACCTGGCCATGTCTAAGTACCGCGTGGCATGGGGGAAAAAATTCATTGTAGGACTTGACTTTTTGTTATTGTGTCACAATAAGGCCTAAATTTTTATTTTTTTTCATTTGAATATTCTCAATATATTGTCTACTTTTACATTCTATTTTTCAATTTAAGACTCCATATCAATTTGTATTTAGATATAATTATGTAAAATATAGTACTTTTTTTAAAAGTACTGGTTAAAGTACCGTTTCTTAATAAGTACTTATAATTAAATTAATAAATATTTTTAGTAAAATTATCTAATAAGATAATTATTTCATAATTTACATTTATGAAAAAACTTGATGAAATCTATTGTAAAAGTTAAAAAAATAAATATCAACTTAATATTAATCTAAATATATGATAACATTAAAATATAAATTTTTTAGAAAAATATTTTTTTATTTTTTGTACATAAACTTATAGAAAATATTATTTTGAATAAACTATACAATAGAATTTTCTGGTATTAATTTTATATATTCTTAACTTTTTCAAAAATATAAATTTTATTCACAAACAATGTTTTCTAAAATTTTGTTTAAAAAAAATAAAATTATTTTACAAAATAGTTTATATTTTAATGTTATCAAATATTTAGATTAAAATTAAATTAAAATTTATTATTTAACTTTTAAAATAAATTTTAAAATTTTAACTTTTTAACTTTAAAAATTTTAACCTTTTAACTTTCAACAAATAAATATTTAAAATTTTAGTCCTTGGTGCACGTGATTTCACAATAAATAATATAATCTAACCTCAACAGCCAGTTATAATGAATTATATTTCTTTTAGTGTTTTAAAATGTTTATAATGTAATTCGTCGCGTTTTTGCCTCTTATACCACGCATCTTAAGTAGAAATTCGTGTTGCGTAAGCTATTAGAGTATAAAATTTTGTGTGCTAGAAATATCATATATTTGCATATAATAAAATTAGGTTGTTAATTTTTTTTTAAAAAAAATATTTTAGTAATATTATATGACATTAAATTTTAGAATAAAATAATGATGAGTATTATGATTAATTTAAATGAGGGCAGTTTTATTTTGGCATGAAATGTCCAAATTTAAATTATGTGAATTTCATTTGGTATGAATAGAATTGTATTTAATTTTGAAAATAAAATAAGTGGTATGAATTTTATAGTGGTACAATGGTCATTCCCACATTATTTTCTTGTTTTAGGGTGAAAAACACATTACATAACCTAACAATAATATCAATTTTGTATACATGAACAACAATTTTTTTTTATCAACTTAATTGATTTATTGTACATACAACTCCCTAGTATATCACTTTGTACCATTTCCATATATCTAACAGTATTTGGATAAATAAAAACAAAAAAAAAAACTTCTCATTTCCCAGGAAAATATGGTACAAAACAGTATTAAAATGGTACTATATACATGCAAACAGAGATACAATAATTAAGAGTAGTGGTACAGTGATCATTTACACCTTATTTTTTTGTTTTAGCGTGAATAACACATTACATAACTTAATAATAGCATCAATTTCGTATACATAAACAAGAAAGAAGATATTTTGATCAATTTAATTGATTTAGGGTTAACATGAACAACAATTTTCAAAATTCAATCCCTAACAAATTAACCAAATATATACGAATTAAACATGATTTTTGGACTCCAAAATGCTCATATAATACATATATTACTTGCTACTTCAAATTTTGGCCGGAAAAAGCACGAATGTTGCCGGAAAAAAATGAATTTTTGGCCGCACAAATTTACGTCAGAATCACTTGTTTGGTCGTATTTATTGTTGCCGGAGTTCTTCTCGCCGGATTTGGGTCGCCGGAGAGACCGACCTGCAAAAAAAAAAACAAAAAAGCACAGAAGCAGTCGCCAGAAATGGAGGAATACGGGAGGGAGGTAGATATGGTGTGGAAGAAGATTGAACAAAAATGAATAAAATACTAATATGTGTAATGGTTGGTGGAAGA
Source organism: Striga hermonthica (assembly GCA_902706635.1). NCBI lineage: Eukaryota > Viridiplantae > Streptophyta > Magnoliopsida > Lamiales > Orobanchaceae > Striga > Striga hermonthica. The sequence goes on along the minus strand of CACSLK010024540.1, from coordinate 12,083,104 downwards.
GAAAACAAATAAAATAATATGTTAGTGGGATGATGTAATAAATTATTGTATTTTTCAATTAATTTCAACATTAGGGAGTTAGGAGGAAGAAAATTAAGGAATTGGGGAATTGAAAGGAAAAATTAAAGGCATAGGGACTGAAGAAGAAAATGAAAAAGGAAGTAGGGATTTTAGGAGAAGTTTAACACGATTGAGATTCTATTTTGAAATAAGTTTATATGTAAAGGGATAATATTCGATACCTAACGTTGACATTTAACCATAAACGGCAATGAGTGGTTGAATATCTTCTCCGTCAGCCATTGTGATTATCTTACAAAGGTATAGAGCAACTGATTAATCTGCGAAGAAACACACAACAATACATATATCAAATTCCACAACATAATTTACAAGAGCTTTTTGTGAAAAAATATATGTTTAGTATGAATAGCACGAAATGCTGGCCAAGAGTCACGATTAATGTCTGTCGCATGCTCTTTTACACCAAAACAAATTGGCCGAAGGATAATGAGATTGCCAAGTACTTACATAAACAAAAAAATTCACCAAATAATGTTAGGTCGACATCTTGTAATCACAAAATATTCCCGTATAATAATAACTAAAAACAATAGAAATGACCCTCCAGGATGACTTCATCACAGCCGAATGGTGCACTATGACTTAGAGATAGTGAGTAAAATTGCAGATACTGAGAAATTACCATGATGCATTTAGCATGGTTCAAGTAATCCTGCACTCCATCCCAAAGCTCATCTGGATGGTTTTGTAATTGACTTTGTATCCAACTGATCACGTAAGAGTTCACAACATTACCAAACAAAGCTAAACCATGTCAGAAAGAAATAGAAGAAGTCCACTACACTACTACAGCACAGCTCAAGTATCGATATAAATCACAATACTCACAAACTTCCAATTTATGACACATAACATAGCAGAGAAAGCAAGCAAAAGAACATGAACTGATACAAATAAACCCCAGATGATTATACAATATCTAACTTTCAAACGTGTGGTACTGCCAACAGCATTCCAGTTAAACATAAAGACACGATCTTAGGAACAGAAAACTTTTTGCCAACTTAAGCATGACAGTGTCAAATTCCCAGCACACAAAATTTCAATGTTCGCAACTCCACCCTGCTACAAATAATTCCATCCATCTAAGATAAGCTGGGGTCAACACAAAGTACAAGCATTACACAAAACTGATGGCCACAGTTCAATAATTTGAACCTAAAGTTCTGCAGTCCACCCCAGAACGAAGAACACATTCACTACAGCTAACTCAAGAAACTCAAATAACTAGCAAAATCAGTACTCCAAGCATTAATAATTTAAATAAAAAAAAAAACAAATGAGTGAGTGAGTGAAAAGTTAAAAGCAGTAAGAGACCTCGCAAACTGGATATTGAGAGCTCTCACATGCCAACTTGATGATTTAGCTCTCGGTGCATCCAGTGGCAGCTGCCGGATAGATGTTTCTGCTTTGATGGATCAAGTTGAGACCCCATTACTTCTATCTTCCTCTGCGTCTGCACAGCTACATAACCTTCAACACACACATTGACAAAGAATAAAAATATCAATCGCACCCGCACACACACACACTTACGAAGGTGTCGTTAAAATTGAAAATGGGGGTAGGGTCTTAGATTTCCGTACGATTCATGCTGGTTTTTCTTTGTGTATTGGGAGGCGTATAGTTTCTAGATTTAAATTCTTTTATGTCAAATTATGCAGAGACCCAAACCCTATCCAGTACGTATCTCAAAAATAAGAATAAAAAGAAATTGAAGTCCTCTTTATTATATCAATTAACTTACCTATTAAGTCTAACTGAAAATATAAAATTATATATCAACAACAACAACAACAACATACCCAGTATATTCCCAACTGGTTGGGGTCTGGGGTCTCTGTACTCTGACCTTACCTTTGTAATTATACAAGGAGGCTGTTTCCATAGCGACCCAAGGTGCATTATATAAGACGGATAGATTGTACAAGTCAATAGTACTATTTCAAATATAAATAATAATAACGTGTTAAATTAAAACTCCTCTTTCATACTTCTTTTTTTTTTTAGAATTTAACCATGTTTTAAATATCGTACCGTACCGGCCGGTAATACCGGTAATACTGGATACCGGTCATTGGTACGGTACAAATACACTCAAAATACCAGATTTACGGTTATACCGGTTTGTACCGGGATCATACCGTAGAAACCGCAAAATACCGGTCCAAAATACCGGTTAATTTAAAAAAAATAAAAAAAATTTAATTTAAAAAAAATAAAATTTAAATTGGTAGTTAAAATATTTTATTTATATCTCATTGAAAAGTTGAAATTAATGATTATGGTCATTTATTAGTTTACTTTAGTGCATTTGGTATTATATATTTGTATGTATATTTATATTTATTATTATATTTGCTAATCCAGTAATACCACCGATATTACCGGTCCGACCGGTAATACCGCGTACCGGTGGCTAGACCGGTATGACCACCGATACGGTATTTAAAACACTGGAATTTAAGTATAAATTTATTACCTAGCAACCGTGTAATTAACGGTTGTTGTGCTACTTAATAAACCAGTATGTACCACGCGCGATGCAAGGGACGGAAATATTAAATGAGTTATTTTCATAGGCTCTGTCCGTTTAAGTTAAAAACTAATAGGGTTATCATCTATTTTTCACCTCTTTTGATCAGCGTTGAACCACTTCAATTTTTCGGGACAGTCTACAGGGAACAGAGCCGGTCCTATAAATTATGAGGCCGTGGGCCAACTATAAAAATAATGCCTCAAACACTTTGTTTTTTTCATTTTTAAGAAATAAAATATACATTTTAAATAATATCAACAACCATCCGACGTTCTTTTTATAAAATAAAATAAAATAAAATAAAATAACAATTTATAAAATATTGTAACCCCTCAACAAAGCTAAAAACAAGTAAAATGTTATAGAAAATTTATATTGTGTAAAAAAAAATAATAATGTCTTCACAAAGCTAATATTCCAACATCCTTTTTGTAAAAAAATAAAAATAAAATTACAATTTATAAAATATTACAACCGATAAGGCTATAAACAAGTATAATCTAGTAGAAATTTTATCATGTGCACAAAAGATAATATTTTAAGACACTTTCACCTTGCAAAAAAATAATGTCACCTTGCAAATGATAAGTACTACACACAAATGACAAACCTAAATTGCAACAAAAACAATATCTAGTCTTTGTTTTAATACTTTCCAAAGCCATATAACAAATCAATTTCCCTAAGCCAACTCCAAGGATCAAAAACCCAAAACTCGATACGAATAAAAAAGAGTATTGTGTGCTAATGTCGCTTTCTATATGAAATCACAAACTAAATTTCCCAGAAAATAAAGATAAATTGAAAAATTCATCAACATGACAACACAAATCCAAATCACAAACACCACATCTCAGTACCTTTTTCCAAGAATAACACCAATGAGTCAATGACAATAAAAACAACTAATCTAGTAGTTTGGTTAAAGGGATTTTTAACTGATCTATCCTCCCAAAATAGATAAAAGATTCAACATATCAAAATTGTTGGAAGTAACAATTTTGTTGATGAGTGATGATTGATTTAAGTAGATGAAATACCAACAAAAAAAAGGGATTGAAGCTGAATTTAAAAAACAAAATTGAAAAGACCATTTATAATCAACTTTACAGCTGGAATTTCGGAATGAGAGTCAATAGAGATATACTAATGTTTTCGCTGTTGGGAAGATGATAAGTCGGAGACAAAAAGTCGGCTTTCTTGTTCGCTGAGTCTTCATTAATTTGGGGCTTTTATTTATTTATTTTTTTATTCATCTTGAGATGTTGGTATTTGGCAGCAGTAAGGTGAGTCACGCCTTTAAGGCTTCATGCGTGTGTAGTGGATTGAGAATGAGAATTTGGGCTTTTATTTACATTTAGTTGGGCCCAATACAATGCAATAATAAATAGTAATGTTGTAATAGTGCATAACTGGTGCCCCTTTTTTCATTTGGGCCCTGGGCCACTGCCCTGGGCCTGGGCCGGCTCTGACAAGGAATCTCCATCCTAAACTCACAATTTGAGGTCATTCTAGGAGGATTTTGTATTGTGGACATAGGCATTGAGCTCTTGAAATTAATTTCATAAGAAAATACAAGCAAGTGATAACTTGATTAAAAACGCAACAAGCATACAAACCTTATAATATGGCTAACCATAAAAGTGGACATAAGCCGTGATAGATTAACCAGAGAATTAACAGCTTTATTGACGATCGTTTAATCATAAAGACCTTATCACCCCTTACCTCCATCAGGTACATTTGATGTAACAACATTGGCATTTCCAATTCTTGGAACAGAAATCTCGCTTCCTGAGACCATGAGCACAAAACAGTATCAAAAATTAAGCAAGATGATCACAGTTTTCAAACACATCGTCAATTATGGAGGGTAAAGAACCAAAGCGTATAATTTAAATACACCCTCAACTGAACTAACATCATTTATCGATAGAAAAAACCAGTACGGAATTCTTTTATTGAATGGGAAAAAGTACTTTTAAATCACCCACATATGGGAACCCACTATGCAGTGGAAATAATGATACAAAAAGAGACTTAAGATATCATGAATTAGAGCGAACTAATGATACAAAAAGAGACTTGAGATATTATGAATTAGAGCGACTATGGTAGCTACTCCGTAAATATTCTATATTGGAACATATTCATACTTGAATAACTTGCAAACACATACATCAAATCTTGTAATAAATATTTAATTTCACAATGCACCATTTGCGATTGCATGCAGTAGATACACGCTACATAGTGAATATATATATATATATAAAATTTGTTATACACTCCATCAATTATAATGAAATAATACCTCCAAATGTGAAAGGGCCATTATTATAATAGAGACATGCAGGTCTCCATGGGGTAGGAATCATAGGTTTGTCCGAAAACAATGTCGGACGAAACAATTTATAACTGCTTTTGTCAATTAGAGGCTTAGTCCGAGCATCTTCAGATGGAATCTTGGCTATACCCATTCGTTTCGGGGCAATTTTTGTCAACCAATTGACAGCAACACCAAAACTCTCCTACAATTGAAGACAAGTCAGTACGCTAACAGTAAACTACATGAAGTTATATTTGTACCTAAAAATTTAAGTCCTCAAAATTTGTGTCCTCACTCATTGTGATGTATCAGTGAAAGGGATGCCAAAAAGAATAATGATTAATTCACTAATCTGAACATGTGCTCCTAGATAGAGGTTGGATACAGAGAGAGAGAGAGAGAGAGATAGAGAGAGAGAGATTTTACTCGGGCCACTACATGCCGTGGACCTTCGCACTTCCACTAGAAAGCATTAGACACCTCTCATATAATCAATCATTTGATAACACGTGAATAACTGACGGAGCCACTCATGGTCAAAAACTACTCAACAAATAGTGGTAGTGATTCTAAAGGATTCATATCGGATAACACAATCCCATGAGGATGGCAGGGTCAGTATTTTATGGTGACTAGCAGTACTAATAATTAAATTTAATGTTTGTTTAAAATTCCAATAACATCTCCTTTACAAGAGCATTTTGTGAAAAATATATGTCTAGTATAAATAGCACCAAATGCTGGCCAAGAGGCACAATCAATGTCTGCCGCATGCTCTTTTACACCAAAACAAATTGGCCAAAGGATAATAAGATTGCCAAGTACTTACATAAGCAAAAAAGTTCACCAAATAATGTCAGGTCGACATCCTTGTAATCACAAAATATTCCCATATAATAACTAAAACTATAGAAATGACCATGTAAGAGTGCACAACATTACCAAACAAATCTAAACCATGTCAGAACGAAATAGAAGAAGTCCACTACACTACTACAACACATCTCAGGCATTGATATAAATCACAGTACTCACAAACTTCCAATCTATGACACAAAACATAGCAGAGAAAGCAAACAAAAGAACATGAACTGATAAAAATAAACCCCAGATGATTTTATAGTATCTAACTTTCAAACTTGTAGTACTGCCAACAACATTCCAGTTAAACATAAAGACATGATCTTAGGAACAGAAAACTTTTTGCAACTTAAGCATGACAGTGTCAAATTACTGAGGTCAACCCAGCACACAAAATTTCAATGTTCGCAACTCCACCCTGCTACAAACAATTTCATCCATCCAAGATAAGTTGGGGTCAACACAAAGTACAAGCATTACACAAAACTGATGGTCACAGTTCAGTAATTTGGAACAAAAGTTCTGCAGTCCACCCCAGAACGAAGCACCCAGTCACTACAGCTAACTCAAGACACTCAAATAACTAGCAAAATCAGTACTCCAAGCATTAATAATGTTAAAAAAAAAAATGAATGAGTGAGTGAGTGAGTGAAAAGATATAAGCAGTAAGAGACCTCGCAAACTGGATATTGAGAGCTCTCACTTGCCAACATTCAGCTCTCAGTGCATACAATGGCGGCTGCCGGATAGTTCTTTTTGCCTTGTACGCATCAAATTTAGACCCCATTAGTGCTATCTTGCTCTGCGTCTGCACAGCTACATAACCTTCAACACACACATTGACAAAGAAAAAAACATATCAACCGTATGCGCGCACACACACTCACACTCTTACGAAGGTGTCATTAGAATTGAAAACGAGGGTAGGGTCTTAGATTGTCGAACGCTTCCTGCTGGTTTTCTCTGTGTATTGGGAGGCGCATAGTTTCTGGATTTAAATTTTTTTATGCCAAACTATGCAGAGGCCCAAACCCTATCCAGTACGTATCTCTAAAAAAGAATAAAAAGAAATTGAACTCCTTTTTTTTTGATACATAGGGTTCCAGCCCCACTATACAGAGTTGCAGTCAATCCCTAGCCCTAATCCCCGGCCCCACAGTGAGAGCTCCTCTTTATTATAATAATTAAATTACCTATTAAGATTAACTGAACATTAATAAAATTATATATCAATATTTAAAAAATTATAAAATTAATACTATAATATCTGATTTGATCTTATTTGAAAACGTGTATATAGAAGCAATTAAGGCATATATATTCAAAAAGTTTCCAAAAAACGATAAAAAAAGAGATTTGCATTAATTGCTCCCAAAATTTTTTATTACTATTTTTAGTAAATGGTTATTCTTATTATATAGATAGACAGATTAAACAATAATCCCACCAATTTAACCACTCGTTTGTCAAAATGTGGGCTTTCGGGGGCTAAATGCTTGGATATATTTTTTTTTTTGTTTGAATTTTTTAGTTTAATTTGATTAATTTTCAAAAAGTAGTATAATTAATTGTTAGTGGGTATACTAAAATACCATTTTAAATAAAATAATTAAAGTTGATTTGATGTAAAAATAGAAGAGATATGATTTGAAGTGATAGTTAGTTAAAATAATATGAATGGATGAATAGTGAATTAAGGTTAATGTAGTGTGTAAGAATGATGACTGGTATTATTTAATTATATTAATAATATTGATTATAGTGAAGTTGAGTTAAAAAATTAGTTGAGTTAAAAATATTTGTATTTTTTTGAAAATATTTGTATCCAAGCATCTTCTAAGAGCCCGCCTCCTCAGCAAGTATTGACGGCTCTAAGGACGAACGGACAGATAAGAGAGGGTGCCTATCCCACAATACACTATTACGAAAGTTGGAGTAATTGTTCGGGCTTGACATACATGCACGAGAAAGAAAGTTTACAACTAGCTAAGGTGCAGGTCAACCATCAACAAAACCCCATAAACCCCATCTAAAGTAGATGATTTTCTTCTTACCCAAAAGGCGGTGTTAGAAATACAAGTCTGGCTTGCTAAATATTGTACTAAAAGTTCCACATATACATTCACCATAAATATCTAAATCATAAGAAGCATATTCTTACAGGCATTTTGAGCAAGGAGTGGTTTGAATCTCCACTCTTGAAGGACTGGATAGCCACCAATGGGGTGGTAGACCTCGACTTGAATAGTTTGCACAGGGGCACCATCTTCCTCAGCAGTCAAAGTCAAGAAGAACACACAGGGCATGGCCAGGACAAGGACAACCCTCTCGACTTTCACAAGCTTATAACTGAGATCACAAGCCTCAATGCTTGACATGGTTTGCTTGTAATAGAAAATATGTCAAGAGAATCAACGCCAGTTAACAATAGCACCTTACAATTAAATATATACACTTACCAAGTTTGAAAAAGTAATTTATGTCTAATACAAAGTATAACTCCAGAGCAAAAATGAATATAAATAACATTACGAAACATAGATTTTCGTCATGTCAGCAACCGAAGCGTGAGAATTTGACACTTAGTCTCAACATGTTTTGAATTAATATATAGGGAGATTATATAATCCTTCTTTTAGTAATATGATTCCATAATACATCTGGTAATATATATATATATATATATATCATGGTTTTAAATAGCGCGCTATAGCGGCGCTATAGCGGCTCAGATCAGCTAACGCCAAGCTATTGCTGTTTTTGCCGCTATTCGCGCTATTTGGCGTCAAATAGCGCCGCTATAGCGCCAAATAGCGCGAATAGCGGCAAAAACAGCCTGGCGCTACTATGCCATAGCGGCGCTATAGCGCGGCCATAGCGGCGCTATAGCGCTATAGCCCGACGCTATTTTCCATAGCCCGCGATCAAAAACCATGATATATATATATATCATATATATACCATATGTTATTTTTTTTTTTTTTTGGTACAGGGACCTTCCGGTTTCCGGATCCACAGGGGAACCGACTAATTCGAAATCGAGCCGGGTAGGACCACAAGGGCGGCAAAGCTCTCCCTCAAGAGTTTTTAACACTGCTGCATTCCTAGGGCTTGAACACGAGACCACTGGTTAAACTGGAAGAGACCCAAGCCATCTCATCTAAGTGCTCTTGGGTATATACCATATGTTATTAACAATAAATTAAGAACTTAAGTAAATAAATAAAAAAGAAAATCTTTAATATATTTTGTTTGTATACCAAGAAAATTTTCTAAAAAACACTTAGGTTTGTCGGACGATTTGAAATCTATATATTACTAAAGAGAAGATTCTCTATAAATAAACCTATGAAATTTTCCCACGCATTTTAATATCTTTTTATAGCAATTCTTTTTTACTAATAAAAAAAATAACATTAATAATATAATATGATAAATATATAATGATTTTTTTTTGGTACAGGGACCTTCCGGTTTTCGGATCCACAGGGGAACCGACTAATCCGGAATCGAGCCGGGTAGGACCACAAGGGCGGCAAAGCTCTCCCTCAAGAGTTTTAACACTGCTGCATTCCCAAGGCTCAAACACGAGACCATGAGCCGGGTAGGACCACAAGGGCGGCAAAGCTCTCCCTCAAAAAATTTTAAGACTGCTGCATTCCCAGGGCTCGAACACGAGACCACTGGTTAAGCTGGAAGAGACCCAAGACATCTCATCCAAGCGCTTTTGAGTATGATTTTTTTAACAAGTATATTTTTACCGAATTCAAATCTTTTCAATTTACTAAGTCAAAATGTTGAAGTTTCTATAATATACTAATATTAGTGTTTTTAGTAATTTTTTATCAAATAAAAATATATCATAACTAATAATATATACTTATCAAAATCTACATTTTTTCCTCTCTCTTGCGTAAATCTTCAAATCTTGTTCAAAAGAATGAAAAGAAATATATGATGAGTTCGACTTTTAGTAAAGTGCCTATAAGGTGCAGATTCAATCTCCACCGACCCATCAAAACTCTAAAATAGATGAATCCTCTTCACATGTACGTGGAAGAAGTGTAATAACCAATATGTCTTGTTTAGACGTGGCCATTTCACGAGCTGCGACTCGACCCGGCCCGACCCGGCCTGCCGGGTCGGCGGGCTTCGGATGATGGCCCTTAACTGGCCCAAAAAATATGGGTCGGCCCATTAAAACGGACCTGAACCGTCGGGTCACCGATGCCGGTTTTCGGCCAGTAAAAGAAAAAATACAAGAGTGCCCGTCCTTCGACCCACGGGCTGACTTGGCCCGAACCGTAAAAAACTAAGAACCAGAACCGACAAGCATGTCTAAGGTTCCGGTTCAACGCACCGGCAAAATCCGGGCCGAGCCGACGGGCCAAGTAGGCTCGTGGCCATGTCTAGTCTTGTTCCATCTACCCAGATTTGATAACAAGTCAACATTGCGACTATCCTAATCCGAGTATGGTACAGAAACTTTCGAGGGGGCATTCAACTATGTCATTAATTATGGTTTGTTACCAAATCCAGAATACCAGATAGAACAACAAGACAGATGGGGTGGAGACCCACCAATGTGTTGGAAAAATCAGTTGTAAAACTTGGGTTTGACCCGGTTTTGACTGAATTTTT
>CACSLK010024540.1:12034071-12044727 GCA_902706635.1 Striga hermonthica | reverse complement strand
CGACCCGTCGGGACTGCCCGAACTCGACGGAACCAAATAAAATAAATAAATAAATCCTAACCTATAAATACCCCACATTCCAAACCACACCAATATCCTCCTCTCTTCTCTCCTCTCTCCTCTCTCATTACATTGCATCTTTCTCTCTTTTCTCTCCCTAAGTGCTCGGTTTATTAAAAAAAAATGAATATATATATAAAAAATCATATTTTTTTCCTTTCACCATATTCTACATTATTTTGTCTTATGTTATTTTTTATTTTTTAATTAAAATTGTCGACTTCTCGTGGTGGTAGTCGTGCTTTGTCCTCCGAACATAAACCGAGAAATGTCGGCACATCTTCTTCGAGACCTCAGATTTTCGGAATTTGCGAGTCCATCGATACATGTAGATGTTCCTGGTGTCCACGATGATATTGATGACGCAACGATCAGTGCCATGTTTGCCTCAATTCAGTCAGAGCAACAAGAGCCCCAGCAGCCGTATCACGACCATTTGGATGATCTCTTTGGTGCCAGCCCGGAGCCCGAGCAAGAGACGCAGGCAGACGGCCCGGACCTGTCCTTGTCTTCGGGCGTGGTAGACCGGGATCCGATATGTTCAAACGACATTACTCGAAGACTCCCAATCCAGAAAGAGGTGAGAATCACTTTTTTGCTGTTTGCAACTACTGCCCGACTAATGACAAGAAGATGTACCATTTCAAAAAAGGCGATGGGTACGGATCCTTGAACCGACACCTAAAGGACTTTCATCCGACAAAGTTGGGAATTGACACGACACAAACTCAATTCCCCAGTAGTAGCTCTGCATCCGCCACGAATGGTACATGTACACCATCTTTTTTTCATTACTCGGATAAAATCATAGACGTCATTTAGTTGAATTTGTTTCTGATTCATCTCTTCCATTTAGTTTTGGTGATAGATTTACATGAACATTTTTCAAATGGCTTTGAATTCGGCTGCCACCCGGGTTCCACGTGCTACTCTTAATCGCGGTATTCAAAAAATAGTTAGTTAAAAAAAATTAATTTTGCAAGAAACTTTTAAATCTTTAGACCATATAGTATCCATTTGTGCTTATATATGGTTCGATCATTGGCAAAATAACCTTTAAATCTTTAATCGCTTACGTTGCATTTCATGAACGTCACACTGCCTCTACTATTGCTCGTTTAATTTCAAAAATTTTGGATGAAGATAAAACTGGTAAAAAGTGTTTTCTATTTCTTTTGATAATGCTACTGCCAATACTGCATCTACACGTGAACTTATGATATTTGCATCAATACTGCCAACTGCCCTAGTATGTGGTGAAGTTACACGGGGTTCCACGGTCCATTGTGTCAGATAGAGATCGATCCTTCATGAGTAACTTTTGGAAGGATTTTTTTCAATATGCATGGGACTGATTGGCTATGAGTTCGGCGTATGATCCTCAAACGGACGGTCCAACCGAGGTAACCAATCATATCCTTGAACAATACCTTAGATGTTATGTTCATGAGTTTCCAAGAAAGAGGAGAGTTTTTCACCGTGGGCTGAATTTTGGTATAACACTACTTATCATACTTCGACCAAGTTTACTCCTTTTGAGTTGGTTTACGGTCGAGTGGCGCCTACATTGATTAGCTATCCATTAAGAAAGTCTCGAAATGATGAAGTTGATCATGAGTTAATGGAACGAGATTTGATGATTCGAAAACTAAAAGGTAACACCCACGGGTCGATCAATCGGATGAATGTAAGAAAGACAAGAGGAACGGTTCGAGCTGGCGATTGGGTTTACTTGAAGCTTCGACCTTATCGACAACAGAAGATCTCACAGAAGGCTTTATTCAAGTTGGGCAATCGTTTCTATGGTACCAAATCAGGGAACGTGTAGGAGAGGTGAAATATCGGCTCGATTTACCGGCGGAGTCCCAAATTCGTCTGGTTATTCACGTGTCGCATGTGAAGAAAAGTGTGGGTGATCATCATGAAACACATACAAAGTTACCGACGGTGAATCCCGAAGGTACTTTGATAGGACGACCAACTCGAGCAATAGATTATTGAAGGGTTAAGAAGGCTAATCGATTTCTTTGGGAGGTACTGGTCGATTGGGAGGATTCTTCGGAAGAGGACACGAATTTCCATTTTGTCCTTGAGGACAAGGACATCGTGAAGGGGATGAGAATGATGCGGATAAAGGTCGTCGACTCAAGAATGCGTATAACCGATCGAGACTTGCACGAATCAAATATCGACAAAATCTAGAAAAATTACCAGGGAGTCGCACCGCAACTGGGCAGAAGCTCACGCCGCGAGATGATGTCGCGGGGTCGTCAAGATTGCAGAGGTGAAACTTCGCAGGGCGTCGCGTCGAGATGAGACAAAAAGCTCACGCAACGAGCTGTGTCGCGGAGACCTTCGCGACGACAGAGTCCAAGTGTAAGGCAAAAGTGTCGCGTCGCAACGACCAAGAAGTTATTGGAGGTTGTCTTAGGCAGATTAGTTGTGTGTGTGTGTTTGTGTTTAAATTTAAATGTAACTTGTGATTTTTGGTGGTTTTCTAGTATTTAGGAACTAATGTATTACATTTTCTTTTTATCAAGTTCATAAATATAAAATACTCTCGTTTTTGTGCATAAAACCATGTCAAAATCAAGGCCGTCAATGCAAATTTTTACACAAATTTGAGAGCTCGATACACAATTCTTAACATCGTGGTTGAGTTCTTAAGAGTTGAGAATTTCTAGTTGTTCGCTTGTGGCTTACATTGTAAATACATCCTGCTCAAAGGTCATCATGGTCACTTCATCAGGTATTTCAGGGCCTATCCAATAGTTAGACTTTTCTAAAATCTTGAACCAAAAAGACCCAAGCGAGTGGGCCTGATATTATTATCAGAATAATGCACGATAATTTTGTGGCCCACCTCAGGCTGCGGTTTAATCACCGGGCCACAATCTTCGAAAAGAAACAAGGGATCTGGTATTATAAATGGACTCATCTAGACATATCAAAGTACACTGGCCTACACACATCAGCCCTCAAAACAAAACACGGCACACTTACTCGACTGGTGCACGACAATGCAGCTGCCGCCCGGCGTCCAATGAGATTTTCAGATGTTAATTAATTTCAAAAGTTGACCAAGAGAAAGAAGTCAGCTCATTCATTTTTCTTTCCCCTCTAACTAAATGCACCAATCAATCATCATTAAACAGCATTATATATACTGAAGATACAAAAACAGTTCATTTTCATAACACGAGACGTGACTGCAAAAGTTTCACACTTCTACCTCTCAAATCTGCACCCACATCTCTCAGTCACTTGAGGTTCGACAGGGACATAGGTGTCAATGGAGGAGATGGACCAGCTTCCTCCCCCCTTATCGCGGGCTGAGAAGACTCCAACAGCTTTCCCGAATGAAAAGCTCTCACTCTCTGGCTGCTCGAGGGAATGGAGAAGCTTCTGGAAACAGTCAACTGTGGGAGAGGGAGAGGGGATCCCACCCGGAACGCACCCCTGGCAGGGCCCAGCGAGTCGGGTGGCCTCGGGAGCTCGTGAAGCTCGCTAATTTTTGGAGAGGACACGAGCGGAGGTGGGGCGTTGTGGGACACATTCAGTGACGACGGGGCCCTGCTGTGCAACCCGGAAGACGCTTCACCGGCAGGTACAAGTGGTTTACTGGAAGAAGAACCTTTGCTGACTATTGGGCCCGAGAAAGCCTGCCTTTTGACCTTCTGACCTTCGGATAATGCGGGCTGCATGTCGGGCTGCTGGGTGGAGCCTGGCCCGTCGGGCAGAGGACGGGGTAAGGGGAGAGAATGCTTCTTCTTGTTGTTGCTGTTTTGCACAGGTATGTAGTCGTCAGCGGATTTCTTTTGCTTCTCAATGTCTAGTGGGGATGAATGCCACGGGTTTCTGGAAGGGGGCCCAACGGAAGCTGTGGTGGTACTTGAACTATTTATTATTGAACCCTTGGCGTCAACTGGGGTGGGCAGCACATGCCTGCTGCTAAATTTCTGCATTTCCCTTATTCTTTCTGCTGGGTCGAATTTCTCAGCGTATAATGGAGCAGAATGACTGCCAGCTCTATGTTGTCGGTTGACTGTTTGATCCCCTTGATTTCTGGCGACATTTATTTGGACCTCGGTGTATTTGGCTTGTGGCATCTGTTGACTTGGACCAGCCGATAGGTCTAACTGCCGAATTTATGAAAACGAAATAACATAGAGGAATCATTTCTAAAGCTATAAACTAAAAGAAAAGGAGTTTTTTCAATACAAGACCTAACTCAATCTAGAGGGATTAGTCTCAGAGGCAAAGATGGTCAAAATTGGGACAACTAAAAACCTAGAAAATGAACCCTAGAAAATGAAAAATAAAAGCAAAGAAACCAAAAAGTTTTGAAACTTTATAAAGCCGTGGAAAAAAAAAAACAAAGAAAAACAAAAAGACCTAAAATAGAAAAGATAAAATTGGAGACTTCCATCAGACTTTCTGATACACGTTCTAACCTTCAACCTCGTATTCGAATTAAGAAATTTAGTTTTCATAGACTTGTATGGCACAGAGAATGTGAACTGAACAATGCTCCAACAAAATAGCTCACCTCCATAGAGTTCCTCATTCCACTAGTATTATCCAAGTCCTTTCTGCTCGGGTCATATTCAAAACTCAGATCTCCATCTTCGTTAGCCTCGAAACTGTTCTCATCACCACGTTCTTCACCATCGTTTGATTCGGATAGCTCGTAGTCTATGTGCTGCTTTTCTGCAGCATCTCTAATATGTGGCTCGATGGCATCAAGAGATTGGAACCCTTTCCGGAAAAAATTCAACTGCTTTCTCAAAAATGAGGGAACAAAAATCACGAAACTCGGAAGACTGGAAAAGGGACTACACAAAAATGAGACCACATAAATAACAAAAAAGGAACCTGTGCCGCATGGTGACGGGCTGCCTGTGTTAGTAGACTCCGGCCTTGCCCTTGCTTCAATGATGCTACTCGGAAAACACACAGCCTTGCCGCCTCGTCGTAGTCTTCACGAACTGCCCGTAGTTGCTCTGAGGTAAAAGTCTCCCCCTTTCCATGTCTCGACTTCCCTTTCTCTTTAAACTGTCCTACCATGTGCTCAAAGATCTCTCTGCAAGTCATTCAACACATTGAATTCAATATAACTGACACAATGGAGAATATATCGGTTAAAAGAGTGGAGAACTAAAAGCATATACCTTTTCTCATCACATTGCAATTTCATTTCCTGCGCCAGTGAAATATAATTATCATTACAAGAAAAGGAACAAGTCAATGCACAGCAAAGATATCTACTCACAAAATTGTACTTTGACTGAGTGATCCCATGATTTAACAGCATCAATGCGCACATGTGTTTTGACCGAAGATTGAATTGATCATAAAAGAATAAGCACAAGGCCATCAATATAGGTATTCAAGCAATTCAAGTTTTCATAGTGCATCCATGAGAACTTAACATTTAATTCTTCATCCCAATCCAGTATATATTATGTTGGACAGCATAAATCTAGTCAAGTTTATTTTACGAGTTTCATTAGCAAATAAATAGTATCTCAGCGTCTAATTCTAAAGCTCAAGCATTGATTATATATACAGATACAGGTTATCTTTAGAGAAGTCCATTGATTGGCTAAACTTGAAACGTACAGAAATATATGATATTCAAGTTCTGATATAGTTCTTTGCAAAACTAAAAAGAATTTGGGTGATATTGTGTATCAACCTCCACTTTCCGCAACTCACTCAAGAGAGACTCTGATGGGTGAGTAATTGTCATGATAATTTGAGACCTCTGAAATGCAGAAGATATCAAGTTACAACCGAGTTTTCTTGCACAAAATATGTAAACACTAACCATTGAAAATACAATGAACACTAACATAGCTGTCAACAAGTTTCTGAAGCTCAAGCTGCACTCTTCCCAGCAAGGACAATGTACTCCCTGCAGAGTGATTAGAAAGTATTCTAGAAATTAACTTTTCTTTCCAGATAGCTCTACATAGGGATCAACTCCACTCTGCAAGTCTTGAGCTTAATTTGCTTCAGAGATCTATTAACAATCATCTTCATTAACTAACAGATTGACTTTAGCCAAGAGAAAAATGACGGGACAATTTTGGAAAAGTTTCGTTTGGTTAGGTTAAGCAACTGCACCTCATAAAAATGTATAAATAAATCTAGGATTCAACTGACACATATATCATGCTATCACTCAAAGTCAAGTATGAAATCAACGGAAGTAACATACAGGTAGAGGAACTGGTTCCCTCACCAGTTTCTCCATCATCATGCACTGCAGTTTTCTCCAATAGACAATTACCCATCTCGAGCAGTGACTCCGAGAACTCTGAAACGAGAGATTACCATATTGTTGATGTAGAAGTGTAAGTGTCTAATCATGGTGTTTAGTAAGTTACGCAGACACCAAATCTATAAATTAGGTCTTCTCGGGTGATGTATTGATTTAGATATATAACGATTCATTAGACACCTTCCCTTCTTAACACTTTAACCTCTTCCAAATAAATCATTATTATAAATAAAAGAAATTGAGGTAATGTATGTACAATTGGTTATATTTTTCACACCTATGACCTATGTACATATATTATTGCAACAATACCACCAATCTCTCCACTCTCATTTCTTTGAGAATTTGACAGTCATATATTATTTATTTTCATCTTTTTTAATACATCCTAGTTACTAATATAAAAGGTCAATATATTCAAAATAAAGTTATATGGGGACAGCAATATCAATTGAAGATTATATATAGCAATCCTGTACAGTATCTAATACTTTTTCATCAGGGTTGTTCATTAAACTGAAATGAAAACACTAACCGCTTAAATATTTCACACCTGTTGTGGCTCATAACGCAACGAGGATAAAAAAAACAGAGAAATCTACAAAGTCATCTCGAGCTTAAACGCAACATCAATTTTCACCATTCAAGTTGGCAGCCTCTACTTTTCCTTTTTTTTTTCCACTCCCAGACTTCGCCCTTTTTCTCATAACATATGGTGGCTCAAATTCCAATATGCATTATTCCGTAATTACTTTGATAAGTGTTGTGTCAGGTCATGAAAAGAACATAGGTCTAGCTACAAACTTAAAACATAAATAGAGGAATCAGGAACCGAAACTTAGATGAGAAAGGCTGATTGCATATAGTGTGCAATGTCCTAAGAACTTACTGTAGCAATACACATCCAATATTCTTAAATTTCCAATGAAGTGCGCATATAAGCTCTGAATATGAATAAATATAATGGAGCAAAGTACTAAGCAAGGCAGCATAAGAGTGAAACTTCTTCTCCTATGTATAGCTTAAACTAGCATATTAGCAAAAAGTACCATAAGCGCTATTTGCTGTTGCAGCAGCTGCAGAGAGCAATCCATCATAGCATGTCCGCATGTCTTTCATATCCTGCAAGCACAATGCAACCATCAAAACATAAGTCAGTCACTGTGTAAGGAACAGAAAACTTCCGCAGAAGAAAATAACCATGGGCACAATGTTCCAATTATAATCCCTTCAAGAATCAGTACACAATAAATATCAACCTGAAGAACAAGATCAAATTAAAGCTGTATGACATAGCGACAATGTTGCTAGTTCACGTTCACCTATTAACATGTATTTCACAATTCACACAGACCACATTGAGCCGAATAACATCAGTCATATCTGAATGTGGGGCTGGCGGAATCAGATCGAGCGGAAAAGAACAAAAAACAAACAATTAAATGGGGTTTTATGCATTTAGAATACTTCCAGTCACATTCTCTACTAGTATCAGTCCACAAATCAACCAAAAAATCCAAGAACCCCTAGAGTGTTACGATTAGACAGGATTATTCACACACAATCAGCCAACTCAACAGACTGCCAATCAGCACTGACCGTAAGCTAATGCACCATTTATCAATGAAATTGACCTAAGGCCTGAACTTCATCGAACAGTCAGATGAAGAACTAGGGAAAACCCAAACAACAACAACAAGATGAACGCATCAATCGGACAAAGACGCACCTTTGCTGCTTGACTTAACCCATCCATACGCACCGAGACATGGTGATCCCAATCTTCGTCCGCCGCGCCTTTATTCAGCCCCAATTTCTTCAGCTTCCCCAGCGGCGACTTCATACTCACTGAAAAAAGTTGACACCTCTCACGCTTTTGGAGAGAGGAAAAAGAAGCAGAAGAGAGAAGCAAAATTGTAATTCTTCTTTTTTTAGTACACGGACTTTCCAGAATCGAGAGTAGGACCATAAGAGCGGCAAAGCTCTCCCTCAAGAGTTTTAATCCAGAATCGAGCCGGGTAGGACCATAAGAGCGGCAAAGCTCTCCCTCAAGAGTTTTAACACTGCTGCATTCCCAGAGCTGGAACTCGAGACCACTGATTAAGTTGGAAGAGACCCAAGCCATCTCATCCAAGCACTCTTAGAGCATCCACAATGCTTTGGGTCTCTTTTTGCATATGTGGCAAATAAATAGACTTAAGTCCATAATGACATGGACAAACCTAAACTAAAAAAACCAAAATCTATCCAATGCAAAACCAAAAAGTACTAGGTCTAGAATACATGACAACCAATAAAAATGCTCTAGTATATTTCATTTATTAAAAGAAAAATTAAATGAGGAATAAATGATGATTGCTTGGGTTTGTACTTGGGTCTAAAATAGACCCAAGTGTGGACTAGGTCTCATTTTTTTATTGCCACATAAGCTAGACTAGTTCCATTTTTAATTGCATTGGAGAACACTTTTTTATAGACTAGGTCTATTCCTTACATGGCATGTAACTTTTTTCTAAGAAACCCAAAGCATTGTGGGTGCTCTTATGTAAAATTTTAATTCTTCTAACGTTATATATTAGTATTCGCCGAAATTGAGAAAAAGGGGCAAAAAAGGCACACTTAATTGCAGACATTTTTTTTTTTTTTTTTATACTGACTGAACTCTCCCGTTCAAAATGTCCTTTTGCGTAATTTAGTCTGGTCAAAGAAAAAAGAACGAGAGTATCCTCTCCTGTTCCATTACTCCAGTGCTGTTCGGTGATTACTGAAATCGCATAGTAATATGATATTTCCGTACTACGGTAAGAACTTCGCTCTAGAAACTTATGGGGTGATTGGATATGAATTCAACTAGCAAAAAATTAGTTTTTTCTTTTTTAAAAAACTATAGTTAAGTTTGAAAAAAAAAATAGTATGGTTAGTTGTTAGTGGATATATTAAAATAATATTTAAATTAAAATAATTAAAGTTAATTTGATGTAAAAGTATGAGAAAATGATTGGAAGTGATGGTTAATTAAAATTATGTGAGTGGATGAATAGTGAATTAAAGTTGATGTGATATGTAATAATGATTGGTTGATATTATTTAATTATATTAATAATATTGGAGATAATAGAGTTTAGTTAAATTTGAGTTTTTAGTGAGATATTTACTGTAGAAAAATATATACAATCACGCCCTTAAAACTTATATCTTCCTTAAGCTGGGATTTAGTAGGAAGTGGGCCGGGGAGGAAGGTCAAGAGCATGTTTGTTTATAGAAATTTTTTGTTTTGTTCGGATTTTTTGGCTTGTTTTGGTTAATTTTGAAAAAAGTGGTATGATTTATTGTGAGTGTGTATATTAAAATAATATCTAAAGTAAATAATTAAAATTGATTTGATGTAGAAGTAGGAAAGATATGATTTGAAGTGATGGTTAATTAAAATAATGTGAGTTAATGAATAGTGACAAAAGTTCTATGGAGCCACCGGATGGTTCTCTTATGGAGTCATCCATCACTTAATGCATTGACACCTGTCCAAATTGTATTTATTGTAGAACACGTGTCAATACACTATTGGTGAATAAGTGTGGATTGCTCCATAAGCCGAGCCATTAGATAGCTTCATAGCAAAACTATGAATAGTGAATTAATGATGATGTGATGTGTATGAATGATTGATTGATATTATTTAATTATATTGATAATATTGATGATAATAGGATGTTAAAGTTGAGTTAAAAAATAGCTAAGTTAAAATGTTGAATTTTTTTTTAAAATTTCATAAACAAACGTGGCACAATTTTCTAGCGGACGTGTATTAGACATTTATGTTGCGACGTGTATTAAGTGTATGTTTGTATACAAATATTTTTACTCAAAATCAAGAAAAATCAATCACCACGGCTTACAGTGTTTGTTCAAAAAAAATAGTTTGCCTTCAATTTTCTTGGGTCCTACATTGAGCTGAGTTATATTGGGCTTGTCAGTGACGTATTCAGATATTAAAAGTAGACTGAGCTAGAGTTTTAAAAACTCATTTTTATAAAAATCACATAATATTTTTTCTTCAAATATTCGCTGAAGTTGTACTCAACGAGCTTCTATAAAAAAATATATTATGCGAATTTTGCTCCGTATTTGATGCGTTTTCACTAGTTCGAACATTTTCTAAAGAAACGATGATATCAAATTTCCTTTCTTGGTAAAAAGTTGGTGCTCCTTGTGAATTTCTAAAGATTCCACAATACAAATAAATAGATTTTTCATATGTCATGGTTATTAGCAAAATTAAATGCCTACAGATCCTAAAGTTATATCCAACT
>CACSLK010024540.1:12021266-12034022 GCA_902706635.1 Striga hermonthica | reverse complement strand
AAAAAAAAAAAAAAAAACTCGTGCACACATAATTATTATTTTATATACAATCAACAAAACAAGGATTGTAACCAAATGATCCTAGCAATTAGAATTAAAAATCGTAAATAGTGAGAAGATATATAAAAACAATTAGACAAATGAAATAAATATCTAATAGTGGGTTTAAAAATATAACTTAGTGATAGGTCGAAAAATGTGCACGTTTTTTATATATTTAATAGTGTATTTTTATACGCTTGATTTATTCGCACACTTATATTTTTCGACCTATTTATTATTTAGATGGATTTATATGCTTTGATTATTTTATGATTTATTTTCAGATTTTTAGGCCCAAAAGAAAGTGAAATTGATTTGAGCCAAGAGCTTGAAGGGGTTGTACACGATTATTGGAGAAACAGAAATTAATTGTGGTGAACTTACCTGGACACAATTACATGCACCATCAAATTTCATATGGAGACATTCAGGTCACATGGAGTATAAAGGGAATTATTTGGAGTGGATATTTTTGTTGGGAAATAATAATTAAAAAAAAAAAATAGAAACGTGAGGGCACTCACGCAGATTTTCGGGAGCGGAGGATTTATTTACCTGAAAAGAAAAAGAACGAGAGGGAGAAGCGGAAAAGGAAAAATAGGAACCGCGCACCTGCAGACGCACGCGAGGAGAAGATTACACACGCGGAGGGAAACCGCACCCGCACACGAGAGGATAATTCTATTCTCTCTTTTATCTTTTATTTATTTTTTTTAGTATGCTAGGCTAGATTTTTATCTAGTTTTAGGGGATGTTTGAACTCTAACTTCGATTTGTCTATAAATTGAAGGATCTTTGATTTATCGTTGATTAATCTACATGCCGTATTTATTTTGTTGATGAGTTGATTCGCGTTATCTGTGTTTAGTGTTAATGAATTATGGTGTTTGATTTAGTTGGCCAGCTACGTTGAATGTTCATAGTTTAATTGCTAGATTCGAAACTTTAATCCGTAATTGTTATTGTCTTGTTTCGTTAGTAGTAAACTAGGGGTCGTGCATCTCTAGGGTAGCGTGAACATAAGTTAAATGGTCCGAGCTTTTGCGTCCATTGCTTAGACTGATCTATTTTCCTAAGAATTAATGCTGCTAGTGCATTAAATCTAGGGAGCTTATTCTAGGTTGTCCACTAGTTAAATTTAGTCTAAGAGCCTATTTCGATTAAATATTCAGTAAGGGAAAATTCGGTTAACAGAGCTTGTTGTTAGCTAGGGTTGGTAATTCGTTAGCAATTTAAAGAAAGCGTCGAAATTGATAAACGGTAAATTTAGATTGGGTGATAACTGAACCGAAAACTGGACTTCTCTTATTTTATTCGATTTTTATTTTATTTTATTATTTTTATTTTTATCAATCCAATCCCCCCATTTTACTGCTTTCTTAGTTTTAGTTCGATTAATACGAAATTTTTCACGACTTAATTCCTGCTCCTCGTGGGATCGACCCTTACTCGCCGCTACTACGAGTTAGTAGAGGTTTGTTAAGAAAACTTTATAAATTTAAATTTGCCGTGTCGCGACACGCGGTCACTTAGTATTAAATAAGAAATTAACTCGTCTTTATGAAATTAGCCTCTTTCTTGTTAAATAATTTTATTTATTTATTCATTTACTTGTTTTTATTCTTCTGAATTCATTGTTTTGGAGTTCAGTTGGACATGGACGTAGCTAATTTATTTTAAAGTTTGGTGTATAGTAGTGTTTTTTGGACTGGTGCCTAGTGAAAAGGGTAAATTAACAGTATATAAAAATTTATCAGAGTGGTATTAGTAGTCTTCTGGACTTAATAGATAAGTGAATTATTTTGGTGGATTAGTAGGTCGGTTTATTGGACTGGGCTAAAATTACAATAATTTTTTATTTTCAAACTAATAAGTGTTAGAAATAATTAATAGGCCTAGGCTTCAGCCCATCCCAGGCCTAAGGGAGATCCGTCCATGGGTCTTGCCTTTAATTTCGTTCAGACCTACTAGCTGTGAAAAATTGATTTTGTACCAACTTAACGGTTCCACTTTCCGTTAGCGGGCGCGACCGGCGCAGGCGCGACAACCCTTCTTCACCGGAGCTGCTGCAGATCGCGACATGGCGTCGCGGGCGCAACGAACTCATGACGCTGACGCACATGTTTGTATCATAATGGTTCCTAACCGGTTTTAATCGACCGGGCACATTCCAAAAGGTGTCTTTTTGATGCCTTGAACCCCTTGGAAATGTGTTAAAACATATATAAATACCCATGAAGTGAACAGTCATAAACATCAAATTATTCCAAGAGTTTGTGCATCCTTTTACAAAGTTCATATTCATCTTGTGTTCTTTCTTATCTTGAGAGTTCTGAAACTTAAGTATTGTTCGTAGAAGGTTTGTGTATTTGAGTTACCTTTATACACAAATCGAAAGTTGTTGTATCTTGGAGGCGTTAGCCGTGAACCGTGGGTAATATACGGGGTTATTTTGTCTTAAGAAAACTGTATCTTACGTGCCTCGACTTTGTTCGCTTTTTTTTCAAAAATCCTTTTGATTTCTTAAAGCCATTTTATTAAGATTCACTTACCAGATTTTATATACAATCTTAAGATGAAATATTGTGAGTTCATAAGATGACAACCGAAGGAAACCAAATAAATTCTCAACCTACCGCTATACCAATGGTAGCTGCTCCCGTCCAAGGCGAGAGACCGCCGAAGTTCAATGACTCTGATTTCAAGAGGTGGCAACAAAAGATTCTTTTCTACCTCACAACTCTCTTCCTCTCTCTTTTCTTTCGGAGGTCCCTTTGATTGTCCCCAAAAGTGAGACCGACATGCAAAAGTATACAGTCTCGGATGTTGGCATCACAAATGATATTTTGTGTAGAAATTATATTCTTAACGGACTAGACGGCTCTCTCTATAATGTGTATAGTCCGATTAAGACGTCAAAGGAATTATGGAATTCCTTGGAAATGAAATACAAGACGGAAGATGTCGGGATTAAGAAATTTCTCCTCGGCAAATTTCTAAAGTAATTAATGGTGGACACCAAGTCGGTGGTTAGCCAAGTCCAAGAGATTCAAATGTTCTTTCACAATTTGTTGGGCGAAGGATTTATTATGAATGAGGTCTTCCAAGTTGTGACTATTGTTGAAAATCTATCACTCTCTTTGGAAATAATTCAAAAACTATCTCATGCATAAACACAAAAAAATGACACTTGAGGACTTGATTGTTCGACTTCGGATTGAAGAAAATAACCGAAAGTCTGAAGTAAGGGCCAACCAAAGTGAGTTTGAGACTAAGGCGAACTTGGCCGAGTCAAACTCCAATAAGAAGCGCAAGAAAACTTCTAAAGGAAATCAAACGAGCACCAAGAAGTTCAAAGGGAATTGCTACAACTGTGGTAAATCTGGGCATCTTGTGAAAGATTGTCGTCTCCCGAAAAAGGGTAAAGATAGCGCTCATATAACCGAGGATAAATCTGTTCCTATTGACTTATTTGAGCTCGATCTAACCGTCGTGGTCTAAAAAGTTAACTTGGCTAATAATCCACGGGAATGGTGGGTCGATACAGGAGCAACTCGACATATTTGTGCGGATAGAGATATGTTCTCGTCTTATACCCCTACCGACAGGAGGAAGTTGTTCAAGGGCAACTCTTCGACATCAAACGTCGTGGGAACGGGCAAGGTGCCGGTGGTGCTGAAAATGACATTAGGCAAAGACTTGACACTCGCAGAAGTGTTGCATATCTCGGACATCCGTAAGAACTATCTGGTGCTCTTTCGAGCAAAGCTGGTTTTAGATTAGTCTTTGAGGTCAATAAATTTGTAATGACTAAGAATGGTGTCTTCTTAGTGAAAGGGTACCTAGATGAGGGACTTTTTAAGATGAATGTAATGAATGTTATCCGCCAAGAGGCGAAGAATAAATAAAATATTTCTTATTTGTTGGAGTGTTCTAATTTATGGAATGATAGATTAGGACATGTGAACTTTAACACAATTAAAAGGTTGGTAAATTTGGAATTGATACCAAAAGTTAAAATCAATTCATACAACAAGTGCGAAACATGTGTTGAAGCAAAAGTGGCTAAAGCACCGTTTAAAACGGTGATGAGAAGCACTAGTCCACTCGAGTTAATTCACACTGATATATGTGATTTAAAGTTTGTGCAAACTCGAGCGAGGATGAAGTATTTCATTACATTCATAGATGATTGTACAAGGTATTGTTACGGTTATCTACTAAAGAGTAGAGACGAGGCATTAGAGGCCTTTAAAACATATAAAATTGAAGTTGAGAATAAACTTAGTCGAAAGATCAAAGCAAATCGAAATGATAGAGGAGACGAGTATGTAGCCCTGTTTGAAATGCTTTGCAAAGATTTTGGTATTATTCATTATATTACGACTCCATATTCTCCACGATCTAATAGAGTTGCTCAAAGAAAGAATGGGACACTAAAAGAGATGATGAATGCGCTTTTGATAAGTTCCAGCTTACCCCAAAACTTGTGGGGGGAAGCAGTTCTTTTCGGCAAATTATATTTTGAACACATTACTCCCACAAAAGTAATGACAAAACGCCATATGAGTTATGGAAAGGTCATAGACCTACCTACAAATACTTAAAAGTGTGGGGGTGTTTGGCAAAGGTTGAAATACCTAAACCGAAACAAGTGAAAATTAAACCAAAGACTATTGATTGTATATTTATTGGTGGATTCGAAAAAAGGGCAATTGTCTTTTTGACATAGAATCTCTCTATCTAAGAAGATCTCTCCAAAGACACCTCAAGAGCTAGAGGACATGAAGGTAATTCCTTATGTATCGGGAATAGGAAGCCTCATGTATGCAATGTTGTGTATGAGGCTAGATATATGTTATGCCGTGGGCATGGTTGCCAGATATCAAAGTAATTCAGGGTCGGAACATTGGTTTGTGGTAAAACATATACTCAAGTACCTGAGCAGGACTAAAGAGTACATGTTGATTTACCATGCAGATGAATTGCTTCCGTTGGGTTACACTGATTTTGACGTCCAGTCAGACCAGGACCAAAACAAGTCAACCTCAGGATTCGTGTTTAGTTTAGAAGGAGGAGCCATAGTATGGATGAGTGTCAAGCAGAAATGCGTGGCAGACATCACTATGAAAGTTGAATATGTAGCAGCCTCACATGTATCGAAAAAAGCGGTTTCGCTCAGGAATTTTCTTTTCGAACTTGATGTGGTTCTGAGTTTGCCTGCTGCAATTACAATTTTCTGTGATAACAGCGGAGCAATAGCAAATACGAAGGAGCCACAGACTCATAAAGCGAGTAAACACATAGAGCGCAAGTACCACCTGATACAAGAAATCATTGGACGAGGGGAAGTCATTGTTGCCAAGATACTGTCGGAGGACAACCAAGCAAATCTTTTTACAATGAGCCTACCGGCGAAATTCTTTGAGAGACACGTAGAATGAATGAGAGTCAGATGTTAGAGCAACATTGTAGACTAGTCTTTGAGAATTAGATTGAAAGAGAATTGTGGTTAGTGATAGCCATTAGATTATTAAGCATAAGTGGGAGATTGTTAGATATGTTGTAAAAGCATGGCTTTCAGATATGAACAATACCATTTTGATTTGGCAATTATGTTTTAGTCAAAGTATTTATGTTTGTTGTTTATTTATTTATGCAATCATAACTCCATTATTTTACATTGTAGATAATATGGTTCGTTGTGTCAAATAGAAAGATCATATAATCGGTTCCTTGTAAAATATAAATAAATTGTTCACAGTTTAGACAGATAATGAGACCCCTGTTGGAAAAAGATTGTAGTGTAGTCTTAATTCAGTTGATCTTTAACTGATGTATTAGACTAGTACTTATGATAAGTATTGAACGGACCGATTAAGGATAAGATTATAAGATTTAGTGATAGTGGTTATAATCTAGACCTTCAGTAATTGATGTGTACTCTTAAGTTGTAAGATAATATAAAATTGACATATATATTCATTACTTATTTATTTGATTTACCAATGGGATTCCTATTCAGTTGGGATGACATACTCGATATTTTGGTAAGTAAGAGTGTTTATATGATGTGTCGTTATAAATTATTTACAGTCACTATGTACCAGTGCGCTGGGTTGATGACGTCACCGAAATGAGCTCATGAAAAAATATTATGTCAAGCCCTGCAGGTGGATAATTATCCGACATAATGATTATGAACTGAGTGGTACTAGTTTAGGAAATGAAAGAAGTCAATTTAATTTAATTGTCAATAATTAAATTAATTTATGGACTTTATATCTTAAACATAGGAAGATAAATCGATCTATTAGATTAATAATTATTAATCATTTAGAGGTTCGAATTTATTGAATACATTTAAGCTAAATGGGGAGAGGAATAATATTACTATAGTGGATGTTTTATTATTTAAGTCTATTTAAGAAATTAGGAATTAATTATATTCCATTACAAGAGAAACATTTCTTCTAGAATAGTGTCTAGGGTTAGGAGACTATGAAGTCTCTAGAAGGTAATAAAAGTTAGGAGAAATAAGACTTCTACATATGATAGGATATGGAGCATGATTAGGATTCCTAAGCCTAAAGGGATAAACTCATATTTAGCACCTCATTAAGGTTCTAATGTAGCCTATAAATACATCATGTCTCAACCTCTTCCCCTACACATGTATGGAGCTCAATTTTTAGGTCTTCCCAAATAAAGAAAAATTGATATTTACATATATTCGAGAGTCCAGGAGATTCGATTAATCCCACCACCAAGATTAGTCGAAGTAGGTGTTATGTAATACATTAGAAGGATTTAAGGTATAATTTCTTCGAGCCTTTTGATCATATTATTTCCGGCCACCCACCGTCGCCAACCACCGCCAGAAATTGCCACCGCCGCCCAGCATTGCCGGAAACTGCCCGCACCCAGCCAGCACGCAGCCGCACGCCAGCCAGACGTCGGCGTTTGTCCTCAGCGACGCCCGGGCGAACCACCAGTTTCGTCCGCCTTCTCGCGCACTCCCGTCGTCCGTGTTCCTGCAGTCCTCGCGCACCGTCTACCTTGCCCATCACGCCCGAGCACCAGTCCGTCCAGGCGTAAGAAAGCCATAGCGCACCACCCGCACGCGCTGCCTCCGCACGCCAGCGACCTGCCCGCGTCCGTCTGCCTGTCTGCGCGTCCCAAACCGACGCACACCCGATTGCAACCAGCACTTGTCCGAGACAAGCGACCGAGCCCAGCCGCTGCACCATCGACATAGACGAGCCCGGCCGAGTCAACCCGCTGAATTGAACCCAATTCGATCGGCCTGAGTCCGATAGTCCGATTCTGGTGTTTTATTTGTGTTTCAACAACTCGGTCAGAATCGAGAAAAGCCAAATCCATCAGCCCATCGAATTCTGGTATTCAGACGATCTCCATCAAAGAAAATCAGAAACTTCTCTGAGTTGGCAAAAATTTTAAACCGTAATGTCCTAAGCCTAACTATAGATTCCGATACGTTAGGATTTATTTTGCTTAATTCAAACGTGCATGTTGTTGGCGTTCCTAATAGAACCCAACAATATAGTGCATTGGTGCCCTTAAAGAACTAGAATAATCTTCTAAATGATTCTTTTAAGATCAGGATTCCGTGCAGTTGCTAGCTGTTGAGGGCTGTTCTGCTCTTGAAAAAATGTTAGAGCATCAAGATTGTGTTTCCCATATCCTCCATGTAATTGTTAACTTCCTCAAGCACATTTTTAATTCTCTAACTGCATGGTTCTTTTAGTTATGATTATTATGCCTGATATTACATCAATTTTCATTTGTCATTTTCTTATTCATTATGGTTCCTCTATTCGAATATATTTCTTGATGTTTTGTCAAATTAAATTATTCCTGATGAATTTCTTCTCATTTTTAGGTATAAAATTAAGCCGTTATATGGGGGGCTGGGAGAGGCCTGAATTTGAACACAGATATGAGAGCAGCCAGAAGCCAAACTGTGGGGAGTACGAATCCGAGTATGGATCATTGAGCTAGACAACTTAAAGGTGGCTGGTGATGTTTGGTTCGGAGTTGCCGTTAGCCTGAAGGTACTTTGGTATTTTTTTTTATCATATTTGGCAAATTAATCTTTAGTATTATTCTTTTGAAAAAGATTACCGAACTTTTTCCTGACTACCAACATGAATGTGATTATCCATATTTAATAATGTTAGTAGTATAGTAATTTTTTTCTTTAGAATCAGTGCTCATATAGTTTCATTATCCCTTTCGATTCTTCCTAAAATGATAAAAGTCGACCTTTTGATATTGTTCTGTTCCATTTTGTCAAAGAATAGTGAAGAAAAGTTGTTCTGGAAAACGTAAAATTTAATTTTGTTGGGTGATTGATTATTTAATGAAAAAAGATGGCCTTCTCTTCCATTTTCACAGAGAATAGTGTAGAGAAGTTGTTTGGCAACCGTACAAATGAATATTTGTTATGTCGATGACGAGGAAATGAAAATGTAGTAATGATGGTTAGTGTTGACTGATTTTGAGTTAAATATCGGTTGAATTTGGTTGGTGATTAGAAAAGTAGGAGATTGAATATTTGATGTGGCGAGTGATGATTGATGATGATTGGGGCGGTGGAAATTAGATTGACTGTAAGTTTCCGTGAAAATTTTTTTGATTTCATATTTTTATTTCAAATAATGTTTAGAAAAAAATTTACAAAGCGAGCTCGCAAGTTATCACAGTCTTATCCTATAAAAAGGAAGTGACTTCCTTCCTATATGACACGTGTCTCTTAAATATGGTGAGGCAGGAAGTGACTTCCTTCCTATATGACACGTGTCTCTTAAATATGGTGAGGCCACGTCTCTTTTGTTCAAAATGGCTGTCATATAATGACCTGTAGTTGATTGGTCATTTTTCTATGATGCTATGGAGCTGCCTTGTTTGATAAAATTTGAATAGAAATTGACTGTTTTCGAGGGTTGTTGAGTGATGATACATGTAATTCGCTTTCGAAAAAATCATTGACGGACGCATGATCTATCAGTGTCTAAAACCAAAAAAATGTAGGTACAACAAGGTTTACAATTGTTTACTTATATAATTTTCTTTCATTTCGAGTAATTATTAAATTAAAAAAAAAAATATCTCTACTTTTGTGACACACTTTCATGGTTCATCCGTGAACTAATGATTTAGGCCTAAGTTTATTCATTAATTTTAAAAATATTATGTAAAGGATCATGTATTTTATTCACTTATTTATGTAAACTCTTTTGTGCAGATTCACATTGGAGGATGCTATGGAATCTCTTGCTCCCAATAAAAAGGTCCTCGAACTTTAGACATGTGAGAATTTGCTGGTACTAATCATATATACATATGTGTGTGTGTGGTGTGTTATTTGTGTGATAAATTACAAAGGTCCAAACTTTCCATTGCATAGGGATTCTATCACATTTACTTTGTAGTGTCATCAGGTGACCTTATTTAACTACTATATAAATACTTTGTAGTACATAATGATCTGTTGTTAAGTGCAAATTTTATTAAATATACACTTTTAATTTGCGTCTTAGTGTGTTATGTAACTGAATATTTGTAGTTCTATTATCTTTTCAACTATTCTTTTGGGGTCTGTAGAACATATTGTTTTATATATTAATTTTTATTTAATTGTTTCAAATTTTGAAATGGTTCATTCAAATGAAAAAGTTAAAAATCTTCGCAGTTTACAACTTTTGAATCTTCACTGTTTGCACATGTTTTAACAACTTTAGTTTGAACACAAAGAAACTAAAAATAGTAAGTGTTTTAGTGGATCCCTATCATATTACTATTTATGGAAAGTTAGTTTCAGTTTTTTTATTATTTTTCTTAAACGTGCTCACCTTGCACTTTTTTCCGTTATAATAATGTTTTAATAGTAAAAGTGGGCCAAAATTTGTTGTCATTTATGGAAGTTTAAAATGTTTTTTTCTATTTTGATTTCCCATTAATATCAAAGTAATTTTTTTTTTTTTACATGTATATAACAGGTTGAATCACTGTGAAATATTTATGATTTGTATTTGTAAGAAACTGGGGAAAACGGTGCACTGGGACGTGGGGAAGCAGACTCCCATAAACGGCTCTGATACCATGTAAGAAACTGGGGGAAAACGAGTGCGGTCCCACTAACATGAAGCGCACCATGAGAGGGAAAATCCCATATGAAGCCCAGATGGAGTTCCATCCCAAAACCAATTGGTGGAAGGATGAGTAGCCCATTAGACTTATAAGGTAGGTCTATTTTCCATGTATGAACGATGTGGGACAACTCACAAGTGATATTCTAACAGTATTAAATAATAATTTTTATTTAAAACCTTCCTAAAAATATGAAGATACTAGATAATAATGTGGTACTTATTTACATAAAAAAATGGTTCACAAATAAATAAATTGTAATTACATGTATAGAAAATAATAAATCACATTATAAATTACAAAACCACACAAACTATTAGAAGAGTTTTTAAGAAATAATGCCAAAACAATTCGACAAACGACCCAGTCATAGCCATTTTTTATATAAAAAAATATGATACTATTTCTCAAATCTTGCTTAATGAGAGAAACATGGATAAATTTCTTTTATATTTCAAGATTTTATTATGTGTGAACTATGAAATTAGGTGCTTCATTTATGAATTTAAAAGGCATGCAATGGGTCTTTTCACTTAAAGACTATTATGGCTCATTATTTGCTCATTTACATAAACTTTTATAATTATAGTGGTATCTGAAGTGTAGTTACTTCTAATATTAAGAGTGGGTAATTCATTTTTGATAATTAAATCTTTTAAACTAACATAATATATGTAATTTCAATATATAGTAAATTTTTGAATATATAAATTTATAGAAATACATAAATTAAGTATAAATACAAAATTATAAAATAAAAGGAGATGTATATTTTAAACAAGAGATGAGTTTAAAAAATGATATATTCAAGTGTCAAAATACGATTTTAATTACATAATAAAATTCAATCCAACTGTAATAAAAAGTGTTAAGATAATAAAATGATTTGAGATTTTTTTTTTCTTTTTTTGGTATCCCAACTATACATATTTGTGCATTTAGTACATGATGTCCAACTAAATTAATTTTGTTACCCAACTTTTCATTTACTAATAAATTTTGGTCGGCCTCGTTATATTTCATAAGAAACAAAAAAAAAAGAAAATAATAATTCCAAAAAGAAATTCGTTAAATTCATAAAAAGTTATATAAATAACCAAAAACATTCAAGAACAATTAAAGTAAATGTATAAAATTGAGGCCCACTTATTTTTGTAAAATTTATCAAAAAATATATAGATATATTAAGCGTGTAAATTTTATTATAAAATATTGTATTTTGGTACAACAACAACAACAACAACAACAACAACATAACTATTTAGTCCCAAGCAAATTGGGGTGCATTTTGGTACGGCATAAGAATAAAATTAAATAATACATTCATAAATTGAGTTTAACTCAAGAACAATACAATTTAGGATACATATACACACACACACACACACACACACACACACACATATATATATATATAATTTTATATAAAAACACAGATCAATCATTCATAAGCAACAAAAATTAGTATATTTGCAATTAAAAACAAAAACTTTATAAATGTGAAAATAAAATCAAGTATTGTAGGTGAACGATGTAATTTTCGTAGTGATTAATTAAGGAACTAATATTTACCATAATTTTTTTTTTTTTTTTTTAAAAAAAATATCACCTTTGACAATCAAACCTTCTGGAATCTTTTGTTTATATTTCTAATTTGCTGATGCATGTCGCCAAAATTTGAAAACTTCATTGGTATGTTGTATGCGATCAGAAGTTCTAATAGGACAAAGAACATAAAGTTGGATTGTTCAAAATAATTAGTTACAAACACATATTCCAACATTAAACAATTTTTTTTTATTAAACTTAATATTGTATCATTGTTCTATTAATAAAAGAATAAAAAATATATATTTAATAAGAATCCGCTTTTAGACTTTTAGCACTTACAAACTCTTGCTTCTGGAGTTATAAATAGGATTGATATATGATGAGAAATAAAATATACAAATATAAATCATTGTATACATTGAGGGGTTCTAGGTAGTATATCACCAGGGAGGGCACTCGTCCATTACAGGTCTGCTTCAGTCAAACCTGCGTTGGGTCGCTACCGCCTACCTGACCTGCTTTCCTTGCTATTACCAGATCACCTATCATCGCCGGCATAACCATAAAAAAGATCATTAAAAAGGCGTGAGCCGTTATTAATACATTATAAAGTTGATGATTCCCACCAAGAATTTGATCGCCGGGTTTGTATATAAAAATTATTTATTCTACTTATATTTTTTTACTAGTACAATACCCGTGTATTACACGGGTGCTTGTTAAAAAACTATTATTAAATTTTAAAATTAATGAGAAAATTATATTAAATTTAGTTTACTTTTTTACAAAAAAAAAATATATTACCATATATTTTAGAATGATATGTGTTACTTATGACTTACATGCGTTATATTATATTAGTTTTATAACTTATATCATATATATAACTACTTGAAATATAAATATATTAGTTGATAAATAATTTTATTTTTCTAATTAATATTAAAAATAATTTTATTATTGTTATAAAGATAAATATAAATTATTTTT
>CACSLK010024540.1:11912228-11935580 GCA_902706635.1 Striga hermonthica | reverse complement strand
AAGGAGGTCGAAGGCTTAAAAAAAATGCTAATTTAAAACACGGTGGGATAAGACACTCCTATAACATCGTGATCGAGCCAGGGTAAACTCGCTGCAATCCCAGCGGGGAAGAGAACGCAAGACTGAATTGTTATCTTGTATAAATTATTAAAGGTTATATAATAAATTAAGTACAAGTTGGACCACTAATTGCACAAATATTGAACCTGTGGCGGTGACCAACTTCCAAAGTATCAAATGTCCAACTTCCAAAGTATCAAAATGTCCGGACATGAGGTGGTCCTGCATTCACTATAAAGGAATGAAAATTTGAAATTAGACATGGTCAAGTGCCCGGCCACAACACGGCCCGGCGCGGCCCACCAGATCGGTGGGCTTCAACACCATGGCCCGTGACCGGCCCGAAAAAATTTATAGGCTGGTTTACAGGCCGAGACGGCCCTTAAGAAAGAAAAAAATACTAACGGCGTGGCGCGCCTTTCGGCCCGGACTGGAGGGTCAAAAAAAAAAAAAGAAATTATGGCCCGGAATCGAACCGTGGCCCTACGAGTCCAGTTCAACAAACCGGCACTTAGGAAGCCAGTTTAGGGCCCGAAACTGTTCGGGCCGGTTCGGTCCGGCCCGTGGCCATCTCTATCTGAAATGTTGATAGTTCCTTCTATTGATAGAATAATATAATGTTAGAAATTTATGGCCGTCTCTATCTGAATGTTAGATGTTGCTTCTATTGATAGAATAATATATAATGTTAGAAATTTATAGTACTCCGTATTATTTATAGTATAAATCTGTCCCGTCTTTGGACTGAGTGCCTGTAAAATTAATCGGGCATCAAAACACAGGTGGCGGTCTGGTAGAGGAAAGAGAAAATAAAAAAAACAAAAGAAATACACACATCGGGGCCATCGCTGTTTTTCTTCACAAAAACATCACATCACAAATTCACAATCATCCTCATTTGCTTTGCTCCGACTTTCTTTAAAAAAGGTTAAAGAAAGAGAGTCGCGACGGCAAAGCAAAAACCAAATCAAACCCAATTTCGCCTTTTTCATCTTCTTCCAGACGGAATATCCAATTTCCTCCGCAACCGCAAGGCCCCACTCGCAGAACCAGAAGAAAAGGCCACGACTTTGAAGAAAATTCAGCCGGAAAATCGAAAAAAGATCGAGATTGGCTAGAACAATTCAAGAATTCAAATATGGGTCTCTTCAGGGAGAGACTCTCGTCATTCTTCAGTAATCGATGGCTGGTGTTTGTGGCTGCAATGTGGATACAATCTTGTGCCGGAATCGGATATTTGTTCGGCAGCATATCGCCGACGATAAAGAGCTCTCTGAATTATAATCAGAGGCAGGTCGCGAGGTTGGGGGTGGCTAAGGATTTGGGCGACAGCGTTGGGTTTCTTGCCGGAAGTTTATCGGAGATCTTGCCGTTGTGGGCCGCTCTTTTAGTTGGGGCTGTTCAGAATTTTGTTGGGTACGGTTGGGTTTGGCTTGTCGTCACGGGGAAAGCTCCGGTCTTGCCATTATGGGCTGTGAGTATCGTGATATTCGTTTTCACTGCAATTGATTTTTCATCGTTTTTGTTGTTGAGATTTTGTCATTCACTTACTTGGCTTTACTTTTTGATTTGGTTGATTGGTGACTGAGGTTGAGTAATTCTATTTTCCTGGTTTTTGTGTGTATCTTGTCTTTTTACATATGATGTTTTGATAGGGACTTCGAATTTTAGGTAAATCCTCTTTACTTCAACTCGTTGGATCATTATTTCTTCTTTGATTTTGAGTTTGTACGATATGCATTGTTAACTGATCCTTCTGTGTGTTCTGAAGTTATGTTGCTCTTACGATCATTCGTCATTGTTCAAAAGATAATATATATGTTCGTCAATGTCCACTTGCAGCAAGTAATCTTTCTCCTTATCCTGCAGACACTACATAATTAATCCCGTACTTCAAGTTTCCTCCTTTCCAGAATCTCCGAGTTCAATCTCGTATTGGATTGCTGTGGATTATGAACATATTGCTCTTGACTTTTTGTTATTGGATTAATGTGGATTATGAACATATTGCCTCTTTACCTTTTGTTATCGGATTACTGTGGTTTTCGAAAATATTGCTAATTACATTTGTTTCTGGTTTTTTTTTTTCGTAGTTTAGTTTCCTGGCATGGTAACGGATGAAACGGATTACATTTAATTTGAACCTTCTTTCCCCAAGCTTAAGATAGTGAGATGAAGTATTAGTGATGTTCTGAAAATGATGTTTGGTCATCTTACCTCAGTGATGCTTCCTTTACAGGATATCACATAATACATGGAAAAAAGGTCGATTCCCTTGTTTCGTTGATTTCCTTTCACTGGAAAATAGGACTAGAACTTTCTCTTTCCTATGCAATTCACAAAGTAGTGCATATTTTCCACTCGCGTAGCATCAATTTTTTTCCCGTTCTCCACAAAATCTTAACCGACTCATTACCATATCTTTCTCAGATGTGCGTTCTCATTTTCATCGGCACAAACGGCGAGACCTACTTCAACACGGCCGCACTCGTCTCGTGCGTGCAGAACTTCCCCAAGAGCCGTGGGCCCGTGGTGGGCATCCTGAAAGGGTTTGCCGGGCTCGGGGGTGCCATCCTGACCCAGATGTATGCAGTCATGCACTCCCCAGACCATGCTTCCCTCATATACATGGTCGCGGTGGGGCCCACAATGGTGGTCATCGCCCTCATGTTCATCGTCCGGCCTGTCGGTGGCCACAAGCAGATCCGGCCCTCGGACGGCCTCAGCTTCTCACTCATCTACGGCGTGTGCCTCGTCCTCGCTTCCTACCTCATGGGTGTCATGCTCGTCGAGGACATGATAGACTTGAGCCGAACGGTCGTCAGGATTTTCACGATTATTTTGTTCGTCATTTTACTGGTCCCTGTGGTCATCCCCGTCTCTTTGACTTTTTTCAGCGGGTCAAGGACTCCCTTGGAGGAGTCTCTCTTGGGGGATGACTCGGTCAAGAACGGGACGGGTGGGCCCGTGGAGGACGTGATATTCAGTGAGATGGAAGATGAGAAGCCGAGAGAAGTGGACATGCTGCCGGCGGCCGAGAGGCAAAAGAGAATTGCTCAGCTGCAGGCAAGGCTGGCTCAGGCGGCGGCAGAAGGGGCGGTGAGGATTAAGAAGAGGCGGCCCCACAGAGGGGAGGACTTCACGTTGGGCGAGGCGTTGATTAAGGCAGATTTCTGGCTGATATTCTTCTCGCTGCTGTTGGGGTCTGGATCGGGTTTGACTGTGATTGATAACCTGGGCCAGATGAGCCAGTCATTGGGTTATGATAACACACACGTGTTTGTGTCCATGATTAGCATTTGGAACTTTCTTGGCCGTGTGGGTGGTGGCTACTTTTCTGAGAAAATAGTGAGGTATGAGTTTTGGTGTCTGAAAATAGATTGATTTGTTCTGTTTTCAAATGCCAACATTTGTTTCTCAAAAGAAAAGGAAGATTGAGAGGAAAGTCAGAAATGCGAACTTTTCACGGTTTAGGTTGTGATTTGCATTCTTTGAATGATGAGGATCTAAAAGGGAAGAATGGGTTGCTTTAAATTTCTGATTTGTTTCTTGTTTATAGGCATTTGTGTCAATTGGAAAAAGCTACTTTTGCAACTTATTCATCACCTGCTCTCTTTTAACACATATATTCAACCTTTCGCTTCTATATTTAATTATCAATACAGACTACTTCCCTAAAAGTGTTTTTTCTCCCTCTTCAGAATCACACCTTTCACCAACATTGCTTTGGTTTTCACCATATACATCATTGATATAGCATTGTCTTCTTCACAAAAAAACCGTCTTATATTGTATAACAGGGACTACGCATATCCAAGGCCGGTGGCAATGGCCGCAGCCCAAGCAATAATGGCAATCGGGCATTTCTTCTTTGCTATGGGCTGGCCTGGGGCAATGTACTTGGGTACACTCCTTGTCGGGCTGGGCTACGGATCCCACTGGGCCATTGTACCAGCTGCTGCCTCGGAGCTGTTTGGGTTGAAAAAATTTGGCGCTTTATACAATTTCCTAACACTAGCCAACCCAGCGGGCTCTTTGGTCTTCTCGGGCCTCATTGCCAGCAGCATTTACGACCGGGAGGCAGAGAAACAGGCCCAAGGGCACAATCACGGGCCACATACTCTATTTTCTTCCTTTTCAGGTTTCGTTTTTGCCGAGGATCCTATGAAGTGTGAAGGGGCCGTCTGCTTCTTCATGACATCAATGATCATGTCTGGACTTTGCATCATAGCAGTTGTTTTGAGCATGATTCTCGTGCACCGTACTAAGCCGGTCTATGCCCACCTTTATGGGAGGTCTCGGAGGTAAAATTTTACCTGTTCAATGATGGTTGTGTCGAAATGGGGTTTTACGATTTATCGCACAAGTAAAAAGGGTCCTTTGTCATTTGCAAAAAAAAAAAAAAAAAGGGTCCTTTGTCTTGAATTTTTTTCGGAGAAGCCATCGGTTTTATATCATGTTTGGGTCAAGAAGCAAAGAGAGTGTGGGACATATATTTTCCATATATGGTAGGAGAAAGCTGGACGATCTGGATGATTGACGATTATGTTTATTTCATTTTAAAGAACTGTCTTGAGCTCGAGTGTAATTGGTCGATGTTTGTATCGGTTTTCATTTATAGATGTTTTTTGAACTCAATGAAATTCTTTTTGGTACTTGTGAACAAGTTGCTAAAGGAATTTCTTAAGCTGTTGTTGTACTCTCCTTGTGAATCATCTTTCTTTTTTTGTTTTTGTTTTTATTCTGTGCTGCCTATCTTTTCAATTTCTTATTTTATGCTTCAATAAAATAATTACCACAAAAATACCTAATTATGGTCTATATATGTCTACTAGTTTAGTACCTTTTGGCCTAAGAAATTTGTAACACAAAACATAAACCCATAGATTCGATTCAATTACTCTGTCACTGTTATTAGAGAATAACTTAGCTTGCTACATCTTACTGATGATGAAACAAGTATGCAAATGCCACCAGAAAATAAAATATCTTCTTTTTGAGTAATTCTACGGATTGAAAACCGCACAATCTTTTCGTATTTCTCCTTGCTCGCCAGTTTTCACCCCAACCCTGCCAAGTCGCCTCATTGCTGCAGCAAACTCTGTGATAAAGTGACCTGAGTTGTTGGCAAAATCCTCGACTGTTGACCGAGAAGTCAGATCAGTATACAGCACCTGATCAGACGTGAACAGCCCTTTCCCCTCTACCAAATTCTGATAGTATATATTGTCGAACTTCTGTGGGGTCCGCGGATCCATGAATACTACATTATCGTCTGAAATATTCTCGGGGCATGATTTCATCAGATCCTGCGCATAAACAGGGTTTAGGGTGGGGTCGATTTGGCGGCCCCTGGAGAAGGAGTATAACCGTTTTTTGAAACGGGAACAGTGGGAAAAACCGAGCGTGTGACTCCCCGACAAAGCAATCATGTCGGTTTGGGACAGGTTGTTTTTGGCGAACATGTTGTTGAGTTGATCGAGGCTGAAATCGGGTCCCGGTAAGTTTCCCGAGACCATGGAAGCCTTAGAGATGAGCCCGTCTCGCCTTCCTAATTCCACTCGGAATTTAGGGCCACCTGCCTGAATCATTCATGGATGGAAATGAACAAGTGCTCGTGTCGCAAAATGTAACATTTCTTTTCTCTATTTTGGAAAATACAACAGGTTATGAAGCCCGATAAGTATTGTGATTGATTACCAGGGCTACAACATCTCGAGCAGCAAGAGCTAAAATGTCTGCACACGAGACAACCTCGGGGCATTGATCTTCGACTGCCTTTTTCACCTGTATGACAGTGTCGAAGCCATCTCCCGCTAGGGAAAGATTGTCCTTGGCATCCTTTTCAGCATCATTATTTTGTGAAGCGATAAGAATCGAGGCATCGCATCCCTACAAAAAATTCAAGACTAAGGTATGTTTAAGAGGAAAATTATACACAAGTTTCTACAGTGGAGCTCAATAAGATAATTTGGTGGTTATGTTGGTTTCTTATTTTTACTTGGAGATAGCAATTACTTGGGTAAGAAGTACAAATGTTCGACGCAGAGAGTACCTCAACAAAGCAGTC
Organism: Striga hermonthica; assembly: GCA_902706635.1. NCBI lineage: Eukaryota > Viridiplantae > Streptophyta > Magnoliopsida > Lamiales > Orobanchaceae > Striga > Striga hermonthica. Next base: position 11,929,450 of record CACSLK010024540.1, on the reverse strand, counting down.
ATGGAGAAATAGGCGAAGGGTGGCTGGGATTGCAACCGGCGTCTGTTGAACCTTGGCTCGCACGGCCTGTTGGACAATGGTTTCGACGTTAGGACAAGTTGATATATAAAAGTTCTCCTTCAATTGCCCTTCTACACTCCTCACAAGTATGATCACTATCAGTAGACATAAAGCTTTGTAGTTCATCTCCATTTTTCTCTCCTAATGTGTGTGAGTTTGTTTATGTGCCACAAATGATTGTGTACAATGTGCTCGAGTATATCATGAATACAACGGTTCGAATATGGCAAATATAGGGTTGCTGACTCTTTTAGCAGAGAAAGGGTCTGTTTTTCTTTTAAAAGAGGTTGATATTTTTATCAAGGAAATTGAACTGACTGAAAATTAGTCATGTGAGACTAAATTACCCCACTTGTGATTTGATATAGAAATTTTTTAAAAAAGTTCACATCGTCTTAAAAAATAAACAAAAATATATTGCAGTGAAATACTCTCTCTCTCTCTCTCTTAAAATTATGTAAGTAGATAAATAATGAATTAAAATTAGTGTGGTGTGTAAGAATGATCGATTGATTTTATTTAACTATATTGATAATATTGATCAGTACAAGAATATGATGAAATTCCAATGAAAAATTCTAACGGAAATATATTCCAGTGGGATTCCAATAGATATTCCAATGCTATTATTTCCATTGGAATTTTCCAATAGATTCCAAGGAAAATTTCAAGGAAAATTTTTCGTTGAAATGAGTTTTTCATTGGAATTTTTCGTTGAATTTTGACGATTCTAGCGGTACATTTTTCAACGGCTTAAATATGAGTGAAAATAAAAATTTCGACGGGAATTGTATATTGCAATGGTACGTTTGAATGATCAAATTCCATCTAATTTCCAAGGGAAAACCGCATTTGTCAATCAACGATATATGCACACTAAATTCTTGGGTTTTGTGTGTTTAATTTAGGTAAAGTTCGACTGATGCTTACAATTTTACAAAAGTCATTTTTTTTTTCATTTTTTATTTAAGAAAATTAATTACCATAAAATCGAGAATTTCGAATTAGGCAAAATACTATCACATATATCTTTTACTAATTGCAACATATTAATTTTTTTTTTTAAAAAAAATCAGATTGCATATAAATCGGGTTAAATTATGTAAAATTCGGCATGAAAATTTTGTAAAAGTAAAAATTCTCTCATTATTTATTAAAAAAAGTCTGTTTACCATAAAATTGGAAATTTTGAATTAGACAAAATACTATAACATGTATGTTTACCTAATTGCAACATATCATGTTTATTAAAAAATCGGATTGCATAGAAATCAAACCCAATTTCAAATTGAAAATTAAAGTTTAAAAATCTCTAATCATTTGGTTATTACTTTCTTTAGTTCGGATTTTTTTTTTTAAAACATAAAATAGAGTCAGATAATATTAATTTTGCAATTCAAAATGAAATCGGATTGGAACATCCTAAAAAATTGGGTTTTGTTTAATCCTCTAGAATAAAAATTTGAAATTGATTACATACACTTAAAAAATAAACAATGATTGCACACACTTACAAAATATCATTAATATCTTGCTAAATAAATAATTGATCTATTTAAGCCTATCTCGAATCCTAATATAATTTGTGGTGACAAACGATGCACCAAAAGACCAAATAAATAATATTGTGTATAATGACGTGTTTATTGATAATATATAAGTTACATTTTGTTTATTCAATACATGCGTTTTAGGTTCTTCTAATCATCCACTCATCCAATTTTAAATGTTTACCTTAATAAAGCTAGCCCGTGCATCGCACTAGTTATTCTTATACGATGACATACTTAGAAAACTTTAGCCGCCTCATACTACCACTAGTAATAATATAGGGAAATGCTACAGTCCCGTTACAGAACCTTCCGTCGGGATTTGTAACCGTTAGATCATCATGTAACAATCGTGGATAGTTGATCTAACAGTTATAAATCCCGACAGAATTGTTCCGTAGCGGAAATCTCCCAATAATATAATCCCAACAACTTTCTGAAAATAATATGTAACACCCGGATACGTTCAATTACGTGGTTAACAAACATTTCTCCATTTAAGTACAAGTTCTCAAGGTGAAAAAAAAAAAAAAAAAAAGTTTGACCACTGCTTATCCTGTCGCCACACAATATTTGCCTTAAATACCAATTTTTAAGAAATAAATTGACTATAAATATTAGCATGGTCTGCTACTAAAAGGAAAACCTTAATGCAATATGATAAAACCCAATTTCTGATAGTGAATACAGTTCACAGCCGTAAATTTAAAAAAAAAAAAAATAGAAAATGTATCCTAAAAGTGGGGAGATTCTACGGTCCCATTACGAAATCATCCCGTTGAAATTTGTAACCGTTAGATCATCATGTAACCGTCGGGGATAGTTGATCTAACGGTTACAAACTACGACATAATGATTCTGCAACGGGACCATTTATTTTCCCTAAAAGTGCTCAAATAATATAAGCTGAAAAATTGAATTGCTTGCAAATTCAATTGAATTGCTTCCAAATCATCCCGTCGGAATTTGTAATCGTTAGATCATCATGTAACTGTCGGGGATAGTTGATCTAACGGTTACAAACTATGACAGAATGATTTCGCAACGAGACCGTTTATTTTCCCTAAAAGTGCTCAAATAATATAAGCTGAAAAATTGAATTGCTTGCAAATTGAGGTGTGCAATAATGCGGGCATAGGTTGGTTGTACACGCGATAAAATATAGCCTTTTGCCGAATCAAGTGTTACAAGGAGCTACTTTAAAATTTAAATAATCCCGTGTTTTGTTATTTAACCTAAAAATATGGTAAAATTCTTCTACGCGTAGTGATAAAAATGGACCATGACGTGGAAGAAAAAGAAATCATGCATATGTATGGTAAAATGGCAATGATGACTACAAAACTCCAAATGAGTACAATTATGACATTTTACATAATTATCTTTAGAAATAATAGAGTTTTATTTTTGTAATTGATATATCCGTTCGGATATGCTCGGTAATAAGTCGGTGGTTTCACCTCTAGAATTTGATTCATTAGTAACGAAATTATACAATAGATTAATTTTGGTGTCATAATTATTGTGTTATTAACATAATTTTGAAACATATTTATAAAAGGTATCAAAGTTATGAGTTTCTGCAACGGAATCTGATTTATTTCGAGTAGAAAATAATAACTAATTTATGAAATTAAATGTACATAATAATGTTTTGTTGAAATCTGAATTTTAATTGAAAGATTCATTTTGATGATTAATGTCCAAAATACTTGCCTTGTATACTAATTTTGAAATAACATTAAAATGACTAAAAATAAGCCCAAGTGAAGTGATCTTATCTCGGTTGGAAAATTGGTGATTTGAATTTTCGATCTTGGGTGTCCTATATTTTTCTGGCTCGCCCTCGCAATTGATTTTCATATATAAAGAAATACCATGTAGAAGCGACTCGATCAGTTCTATTCTCTACCTTCTATCCTCACTCGAGATCGCCAATGAAATAAAGAAATCACATATTATTGACATCACGACTCTAACAATGAATTTTATGAAAAACATAAATTTTTTGTATAACTTAACTTTATTTCGATCAAACGATTTTGTTGTACACTGTCTATTTGTCTCTTCTGATTCTTATCTTCATGGACTTTGATTTGATCTACAATGGATTTAACAATTGGATTTTCTTTGAGTTTGATCTTGAATTTCTCGAACATTAATTTGGGGTCGTATGACTCATTCCTATATTAAATGTTAAGATTTGATTTGATTGAAGATGATTTCTTAACGGTCTTTCTTCTTTGATCCTTCTTGGAGAGTGACTTGGACTTCTTGTAGAGATAATGGGCTTGAACGTCGATTTCTTCTTTTATCATTCTTGGAGAGAGACTTTGACTTGAACGTCGATTTCTTCTTTGATTCTTCTTGGAGAGGGACTTGGACTTGAACGCTGATCTTCAACTTGAATGTCATGGATCTTCAAGGATACCTTTGGATCTTCAAGAGAATTATTGAGATCTCTTGTACTTGAGACATAAATTTATGAAGTGTGATTTTGTGGCTTTGACGAGAGCCATATTTATAGGTGTAGGAGAGAGATTCTTGGAGATGAAGAAAACAATTCCTTCATGATTTGACATGTTATCATAAGATATGATTTGGTGGGCAACAAATACTTAATTTATTAATTAAATATCTTATTTATCTTGGATTTATGTCCAAATATAAATAAAGACACTAATTAATAAAATATTAAAATTTTGATATATACAAAAACATATCCGATCGAAACTATCCGAATGCGGCCTCTGCTCACAAGCAGGGCATTCGTCGCGTCATTGAAACTCAACCGAAATCGCGTCATTGGAACTCAACCGAAATCACGACCACCAGTCGTTGTTGTCTTTTTGATGAGCTAAGTGAAATATGATGGGTCAAGTTATCACAGCCTTCCGTTGAAGCTCGCCGTCTGACAACATCCGCCACTCACGAGCCGAAAGGGACTGCCGCACAATTATAGTCGTCATCTTCAGTTGCCGAACCCGCCTGTTGTCGCGCCATTCCATTCGCCGCAGAATATGACCCGAAAGAAGGTGTGATGTAGTCCGTCTCCTTCGCCGCCAGGTGGATTGCTACTGAGGTTGTGCGACGGGAGTCGGTTTTGTCTAAAAAAGTGGAGTCGTTTTTTTTTTTTTTTTTTAACTATTCGAGATCGATAAACTCTGACTTCATTACAAATAATATATTTATGTTGTTTAATAGAATGTCTCATTTGTTTGTGAATAAATTTGTAAGATTTAGTCAATTTGCTAAGAATTATAATTGTGTCATGAGATTGTAAATAAAAAGTTGTAATTTGAGGAATTTCCCCTATATACAATCGGCCCATTTCATCTATTTTCACGATAAAAAAACTGGGCCTAAAAATCGCCAATTTATAATCGTAGTTGCCGAGCAGTTGAAGAAGAGAGTAGAAACATTTTCAAATTACAGAAAACTGAAGAAATGGCCATGGAAGTTGAAGAGAGAGCAGTTGGCTCGAACTTTTCCTGTTGGCCTATACGACGACGTTTGGGACCAGATGCCCCCTTGTTCGCCGCTGGTAACATCGAAAGAGAACTCCTCGCGAAACAGGTATGACACAGGTTTATGCGCCTTGTGACCCCGATTAGATTCATACTACAAATGTGTCAATTTATATGTAGATTTTATCTGCCGATTTGTGTTAGCTTTTGAATTTTCTTTTGTCGTTTTTGACATATTGTATCGATGTCGGAGCTGAGTGATTTGATGTTTACGTTGGTTTCAATTTCTGGAAGCAGATGGTTTGATTCAACCGTCGTTTGGTGAAGATTGTTCAAATTTATCGACTGTTTAAATCCATTTTTGGGTGTTAAATCTGATTTTGAGATGAGCTTCGTGTTGTTGTGCTGCTGCAATCTTTTTCTTTTCAAATTCGAAACTATAGATATTAGGGGGCGTGCAAGTATTTCAGTTCAGCTAACTGATCATAAAATAAGTGAACGTTCGGGGAAGGAGAAGACTGATTTTATGTTAACCGAGGAAATGTTAAGGTGCTGAAGTAGACGAGGGATGAAATGCAGTAACCACTACAATGTGGCTACTTAATTAAGAGATTGTGTGTTGATTTCAGTTTGTTCTAACTGGTAAATTTGGATGGTTTTAGTCACAGAAAGGCTTTTATACTGTTCCTCATGGAGTCAGATTCCTTGCGGTGTACTCGTATGGAAACTCTAATTGTTAATATAAATACAATCAGATGTTTTTATCAGCAAAAATTGAGAACGAGCGTGCAATATTTTTTTCGAATAGGATGAGTGACTTCCAAACACTGTAGTCATTGTGCTCAACATCTTAGATGGCAGAAAATTTTAAACTATACATATACTTTCAAGAGTAACCAGTGAGTTCTAGGCTGACTAGACTGTTCTTTTGACACCTGCAGTACAAGAATTTCTCCTTAGTTCAAGAGAAGTTACTGGTAGCGTTTGAAGTCATTGTGGAGATCAAAGCTCTGAGATCAATTGCCACTAGTAAAGCACCGTTTTCGTAGAGGCTGCTAAGAAAATAATAGATTGATGATTTGCACCATTGTATATGATTTTTCTTTATGGTTCTTCTCTTTGTATAGCTTATTATCCCCAGTAAACATGTAGGTTTCTAATTTCTGTCTATACTTCATCCTGAACTTGGAAATAGAAAACACTTTCTGTGCATGATAGATGTGTGACCGTGTCTTTAAATTACTTCATATCATCGAAGTGTACTAACCCACGGTTTTGTGAATATTTTTGAATGGTATTCAAACTGTTGGTGCCAAACTTCTGTTCTGTACTGCTTCTTTTTATATGCAGTGATAATTGCTAGAGAGTTTGAATAAGTGTAATGTATTTATTCTCTAGGTTGCATTGGACATAACGGAAGAAGAAAAGCAACAGATAAGAGGTGTGGAAGATTGGGCATGCAGGTATGAACAATTTTACCTGGCGGTCTATTATTGGGATCATTAATCTATTTGAAATGTCAAATAATATGATATTACAGAAGATGGTGTATGATACAAATCCATGGGTTTACTTATGACAGGAGAGGGTATAATATTAAGTAAAATTGTTGACAGCATTGCCATTTACCTCCACAATTTTACTTAATTTGTAATGTTTTAATCAGTGAAGTGTTTTGCCCAATTGTTGGTTGTGGAGCACGCCTGAAATCTTTGGAGGACTTTGAAGATCACTATAATGCACGGCACACTGCATCTTGTTCTGTCTGCTCGCGAGTATACCCAACATCTCGTTTACTTAGTATACATGTATCTGAAGCTCATGATTCTTTCTTCCAAGCGAAAGTTGCCCGTGGCTTTGCCATGGTAAATTCTTGAACTCAATTCCTTGGTTAAGCCAGTTCAAGACTAATGGTCTTATGCATAAATTTCCCTCAAAAGGTCTTACATTTTCGAACAAAAAAGATAAAGGGAAAAATGGACGTATACTAAATTCTTGATGCATTTTTTGTGTTTGTAGTACGAATGCCTTGTTGAGGGGTGTAATGTGAAGCTAAAGAACTACAAGAGCCGGCAGCAGCATCTCGTGGACAAACACAAATTCCCATCCTCGTTCGAGTTCTTCAAGAAGGCCAAGCCTTCGAAAAAACAAAGGCACAAAGTGCTGCATCATAAACAAGCATTACACGACACAAATGACGCAGCATCCACAAAGATGCAAGTCGACCAAGAAAACATAGACAGTCTTGTTTCGGCAGTCTCTAAGCTAAGCACTTCAGATTCTCCTTCATCGGTCAGTTTCGGCAGGCGCCACAACAGAGGCATTGCTTTCGTTCCTCGAGCTGTTCAGAAAGAGAAGAAGCCTGGCCCGGGCCTTGCAATTGAGCAGGTAAAAAGATAGCTTGGAAAATCTTATCAAGTGGAGGCCATGTATGGAGTCGGATAGCGTTTGCATGAGGTGGCAGTGTTTTTGGATCTTGTCGAGAATTTCTGCATGTTTTAAAAGAAGGTTTTACTGGTATAAGATTTTACTGTGAGAATATGTGAGAATGTACTGTCACGATTGATTTACTGAAGAAGCTTTTCGATTCGCATCTGCTGTTTGAATCTTCGCTGGATTTTGATCATTAACATTTATTTATTTTTTCTCTCGTAAATCATCAGATGAACTAATTCTGCGATGATGTTGAAAACAATCATTTTTGGTTTAAAACAACTTATAACTTTTTGTTCGCTCTTTTTTTTTTTATGATATTATCAGTATTTTTATTCTGGTTTGAAGTATCTAGCCAAAGCAAATGCAAGTAATCAGCAAGATTTAAAAAGAAAAATGAAAGGAAAAAGTGTTAAAATGTAGATTGTCTCACGTTTGTTGAAATAAACAATGAATATATAAGATAGAGATAAGAGAGAATTGTAATTTTCGAATATGCTAAGAGTATGACAGTCTCGCATGTTTCGGAATTTTATTCGACAGCATTCATGCATTGTAACTAGGCTCGGACAAATATTATTTTTCTAAGAAAGACAAATAACCTAGACTTAGATAATATTAGGTACTCTATATGTTACCATTCTTACTTTTCATTATAAATTTAACCGGCTTTCATGAAAATTATTTTTTATTTTTTTATTTTTTATTTTTTATTTTTTTTGCCAAACGAACAAATTATATTAATAACTCAAACAATACAACTCGTTACCAACTGGTTAAATACACATCACACTAACTAGAGAAGTTAGGACAATAGTTAACCGAGAGTGGCAACGCATTGCTCTCTCGGTTTACAAGGAACACTAGAAACCAAACACTCAACAAACTTAGACATCAACAAATGATATCATCCAAAACAGCAACAACTAAATTTTTGCAAGACAAAGTTCCATTCAAACCCTGCACTACATCCTCAGAATTCAGAAAACATACCACTTTCTTCCAACCCTTCTTGCTTGCCAAATCCAAAATGGCCTGTAGATTTGTTGTTGTCTGATCTTCAGCCCGATCCCAAAAGTTCTGCCAATCATGCAATTCTGCATCTTCGTGATGCCACTCCTCCAATCCCCATTTTTTCCAATGAAGCGATTAGAGCATTGATATATAACGATACATACCCTACTCCCAAGGAAAAAGTTCTCTTCTTCTTGGTAATTAGCAGGTTTAGTAGGAACTCTTGAAACCCTCTGTTCAGCTTCTTCAACCTCCACATACTCCAACCACTCTCTTCTTGCTCCTTCCACCACTTCTATTTCCGGGGACTTCTCATTTCTAAAACAAACATTATTTCTTGCCTTCCTAGATTCTCCACAGTAAATAAACAGAAAGAGCATTCTATCTGCCAAATGTTTATATATTCTTATTGAACACACCTCCTCCCACCCGTCTTTTATGCTTGACTTTCTAACCTGCAGAGCATCCCACTGAACACCCACCAGCTTCCACCAAATTGTCACCTTGGTGCAGTTAACAAACAAATGTTCTAACTACTCTGAGTGTTCTCCGCAGATTGAGCAAATGTTGTCCACTTCAAGCCCCATTTCTCTTCAAATTTGCCTTGGTTCCCAGAAAACCATTGTACACTCTACACAGAAAGTTTATGAGTTTTGGCTGAAGAGAAAGTTTTTGGGATATGTTCCACATCCTCCTCAAACTATCATTTGCCATACTGGCCCAGCCTTTCGGTTAAAACCTGATAAATGAGACACGATTTCCTCATTTGAATACTTGACAGAGAATACCCCATTTCTTACTGAAATGCCACATTAACCTATCTTTGGATTGAAAGGGACCTAAATGAATCCTAAGGATAGCCTCAACTTCAAAAGGGTAAAAAGAATGTCTAACTAAATCTTTATCCGACCCACTTCTCCCATCCTTAAACAGGTTACCAACTCTCTGCAACCTAAGCTTATCACTCCCAAACTGATAGGTTAGCTTCTCAATTGATTTTTCAAGAAGCTTCTCGATCGCATCTGTTTGAATCCATGCTTGATTTTGATCGTTAACGTGTATATTTTATATGATCTCATAATAAGGGGATAGATAAATAATCATTCGATGGTGTTGAAAACAATCATTTCTGTTTTAAAACAACATTTAACTTTTTGTTTGCTTTTTTTTTTTCTTCATGATATTATCAGTATTTTTATTTATGGTTTGAAGTATCCAGCCAAAACAAATGCAAGAAATTAACTAGATTTAAAAAGAAAAAATGAAAGAAAAAAAAATGTTATAATGTAGATTGTGTCATACGTTGAAATCAACGATGAATATATAAGATAGAGATACAAGAGAATTGTAAGTTTTTAATATGATATGTCTATATAGCAATCTAGCATGATCCAGAATCCTATTCGATAGCATTTCATGCATTGTAACTAGGCTCGGGCATATGTTAATTTTTTAAGAAACCAAATAACCTAGACTTAGATAATATTAAAAACCATGTATGTTACCATTGTACTTTTAATCACAAATCCAAACGCTTTCTATGATCGAGTACATGGTCGAGTATGACTCCCGAAGGGCGATTAAAGCCTAGGTTCTTGAAGATTTCATCTAGGAGTGCACAAATGTCGAGCTCGAGGCTAAAGAAAAGTGACAATCATTTGTGGATGGATCATTGTCGAAGGGAGTAGCTCGACTAGGCATTGTCTTGATTTTGCCTAAAAACGACAACTTCGTGACCAAATTGTAATTTTGGAGATTAAACAATAAGGCAGAATATGTGGCATTATTAACAACAATGCAACTGGCCATCGCAGGCAGTTCGGGTACACTCGGAGTCTCAATTTGTCGGGGGGAAATTGCAAGGCATAATCGAGATAAAAAAAGATAGAGTGCAAAAATATGTGAAACATCCCTAAAACTAAATTGACATATACAAATGTCGAGCTCGAGGCTGAAGAAAAGTGACAGTCATTTGTGGATGGATCATTGTCGAAGGGAGTAGCTCGACTAGGCATTGTCTTGATTTTGCCTAAAAACGACAACTTCGTGACCAAATTGTAATTTTGGGGATTAAACAATAAGGCAGAATATGTGGCATTATTAACAACAATGCAACTGGCCATCGCAGGCAGATCTCGAGAAATTCGGGTACACTCGGAGTCTCAATTTGTCGGGGGGAAATTGCAAGGCATAATCGAGATAAAAAAAGATAGAGTGCAAAAATATGTGAAACATCCCTAAAACTAAATTGACATATACAAATGTGGAGCTCGAGGCTGAAGAAAAGTGACAATCATTTGTGGATGGATCATTGTCGAAGGGAGTAGCTCGAGTAGGCATTGTCTTGATTTTGCCTAAAAACAGACAACTTCGTGACCAAATTGTAATTTTGGGTATTAAACAATAAGGCAGAATATGTGGTATTATTAACAACAATGCAACTGGCCATCGCAGGCAGATCTCGAGAAATTCGGGTACACTCGGAGTCTCAATTTGTCGGGGGGAAATTGCAAGGCATAATCGAGATCAAAAAAGATAAGAGTGCAAAAATATGTGAAACATCCCTAAAACTAAATTGACATATGTGGAGAGTGGGATTTGAACCCACGCCCTTTCGGACCAGAACCTTAATCTGGCGCCTTAGACCAACTCGGCCATCTCCACTTTTTGACGAGCACTTTACATTAATTCTCCAATTCAGCAATTCATGTTATGACTAGTCAGAAATCAATAGCAATCTCCACGGTTTGTTGATAATATCATAAAATTTCCAGAAAGTCGCTCGCGATTCTACGCTTTCCCTCCAGAAAACATCATAGCTTCTGCGAGAGATATGGCGGTTGAGCTGAAACGTCTCGGCGGAGCCGCCGCAGCGCCGTTTCAGTTACGGCGTTCTCTGAATCCACGATTGGGACGATTTTCCGTTCAGTCTCCTCCCAATGCTCCTCGTCGGCTCATTACGCTCGCAGTTGTTAAGAGGAACCCCAAACGCCTGAAATACGCCGCACCTCGCTTTCCTAAGGTCCGATTATGAACCTCTCTCTCGCGTCCATTTTTTTTTCGTCGAAGCTCAGCGAACTGTCTATAACCAACTCTTTTTGTACCGCTTTACATTTTTCTCGCTTCAGGAAGACGGATTGTTGTATGTTGAAGTTGATCCGTCCGGGTCGGACTCTTGGAAACTTGACCCGGTTATTGAGCTCTTGAAGGAAGGGGCTGTAGGAGTTATCCCAACAGATACCGTGTATGTTAATTTTTTAATTTAATTTAATTTGATTTTTCTGGTCTGTCCTGTTGAAGTTATTGTTTATTCTTGTTTTATAGATTAGAATTATCTCTGCTATAGTAGGGAAGATAGTTGCAGTATGGACCTATTATTTGTTAACAAAAACTCATAGCCGGATCAGATAATTCAGGATTAGGATTATAATTTCTGTGACTGTGAATTGGTAGATTCGATGCCTGAGTCTTCACATTGGGAGATACTAATCAGCACGACATATGTTTCGCGTAATGACTCCAAGAAAATGAGTTTTCTTGAGAGCTAGTTATTTTAGATATATGTTTTGATTCTGATTATCTGAGTGTTAGATTGTTTGATGGGTTTTTTCAATATTGGTATTGCTTCATGTTCGTTGACTCAGACAAAACTTAAACCAGATGAAAGTAGCTTTCTCGGTGAATTTTAGCTTGTTTTGATGGAAATATTTGTACTGTGCAGACAAGCTCAGGGCCGACTTTAATTAGTTTTGGCACGACTGATTAGAAAAACACCTGAAGAAGCTAGATTTTGATTGGATTTTGAATATTCCTTTGATGATAGGTATGCAATAGTTTGTGATCTGAGAAACAACTCTGCGGTTGAACGTCTGCGTAGGTAGGTAGTCTTTATTTTTCTAGAAAATGGCAGTCATGTTGATGAAAAAAATTCTTTACCTTTTTGAGTCTTGTGACCAGTGTTGTTTCTGTTTTGCAGAATAAAAGATGTAGAACCTTCAAAGGCAAGTCGTAAAATGTTTTTTATTAACGCTTGGTATCTTTATGGGCCTTACAGTTCACCTAATTAAGTACGAAATCCGCTTTATCTTTCTTCCCTATGAAAATGGGAGTTGCTCTCTTGATAATATGATAGTCACTCACTTTTGCAGCCTCTCAGTATATTATGTCGCTCATTCAAAGACATCGATACGTACACAACAGGATTTCCCCGTGGCAATGACCAAGGTCTTAAAAACATTTTTCGAGCCGTTAAACAATGCCTGCCTGGTCCTGTAAGTGTCACTGAATGTAACATCTTGAATCTTTACACTTTTTCAATAAAAAAATAATGTTTATTGATATGTCTGTACTTCATGGGGCCTTTTTATTATCTTTTCACTTTTCAGTTGAAAAGATTATGTATTTATGTATCTGCTTTTTTTTTTTTTTTTATGCGAAATAATAGAACTTAAACTTCTTATGTCACAGTATACTTTCATTTTGACTACAAGCAAAGAATTTCCGAAACATTGCATCCGATATGGGACTACAACTTCCAAGTATACATCAAGAAAGAATGTAGGTATTCGCATGCCAGATGATGCTGTGTGCAAGGCAATACTCGAGAAGATGGATGCACCTTTAATATCCACAAGGTCAGTTGTGATGCGTGATTTAATCATTTAAATCTAGGCTTTTTTCTTCCTTTTTTTTATAATTTATTTATTTGATTTTTGGTTGGTTCGGTTATAGTGCTGTTATAACTGAAAAACTAGATGCGGTACATTTAATGGATTTTTAACTTCTAATGCTAATAATAAGAATATATTGATGATTTAAATATTGTATATTATAATTGAAATCATTTTTACCAATTCCAAAATTTCAACAAATAATTATTATTCTTAAGATAGTTATAAATATAGATTATTATATACGGGGTATTTTTCTCCTTTTCAATGATTCTTTTGGAAGTCTCAGATATGTATTCTTGGGTTATTACAAGTGTGTGTTTCAGTGTTTTATAAACCTCAGTTGATATTGAACACTCAAACTAGTTCCTTTTCATCAGTGTCAAGTCACCAAAGGAGGATGAGTGGATATTAGATCCTGTCATAATAGCTGACGTGTATGGACCGGAGGTACAACAAGATCTTGAACTTATTAGTTATTTATGCAATTTTTTGCTAAACCAATCCATTTTTTTGTTCAAAACCTTAGATTTTTTTTACAACCTGTTCTTGTGGCTTCATTTTTCAGTAATCTAGTATTTAAATAATTCAGTAAATCACAACCCAGACAAACTCTGCAGAATAAATTCCTTCACAACTAAATGGAGCCCTTCTATCTCATAATAAATGTAGGGCCTTGATTTCGTTGTTGCTGCTGGGAATAGATTCGCTGATCCTTCTACCGTGGTAGACATGACAGGGAGTTCGCCACGAGTTATACGGCAGGGCAAGGTAAAACCGTAAAATACGCGCGTGAAAATTTATTACACAACCTTTTCTACACTCACTCAAAAAAAAAAAAATATTTTCTACACTCACGCAAAAAAAAAATTAAAATATTGATGTACATTTGTAGCTTTCACTAACCAATAAAAATAAAAGTTGTTTGTGGATCTGTAAAATTGGTCTTCTCTATACCCATCTAGAAGTTCGGGCTATCATTACAATTTTTCCCCCTCAAAATAATGATATGCGTACACTCAATGCGTATGGTGATTTTTTTTCTCCTACAATGGATGTTGTTCTTCGCGTTTCAAATCAAGTGCGAAAATGGGAAAAACAAGTCCATATGGGTGCCACCCACACGGGTGGATTGAATTAACCATAATTTACTGAATCAATATTTTGTTTTGCTACAAGTCAATATATTACCATGAAGGATGGGTTTCATAATTCCTTGGCATAACTGTCTTACTTTTCCTTTTTCTTTAATTTTTTCCCCATGTTATTCTCGTCAGGGTCCGAAACAATCTTGGATGGATTCAGACGATGAAGAAGATTCTCATGTGAACAAAGATTAGAAAACACATAATGCAGCTTAAATGGCAGTTGCTCTGACCTTGTGGATAATTTTTGTACAGCATTGAAATCAAGCCCATTTGGCCATCCTGTAATTTCGTATGGAATGCTATGTTATGTTGTCTGTATATTTTGTACAATCATCTTCAGCCCCCATCACCGAAGTTTTGTCGAACTCGAAGGATGAACAAAACTGCTCGCCAGAATTACTGTGATTGACTTGCTGAATTCTATTGCTTTAAAATCATGCAAGTGGATGGATAGAGTTGAAATCTTCTGCAAGTTGTTGGTTACTTGCAGTTAGAAGAATGAATTATGAGATTCAATTTTCAGTTGCATCCTAGTAAATTGTTGGGAATTGGCTGCTTATGGGATGGCTATCTACATATATTGACTTGCACTATTCATTTTAGGGGTAGGGAGGTGTGATTGATCCATCATGTATTGTGGTAGTCGTTACTATGGGTGAGCATGAGATTCGGATAATTTTCAAGCTCGAATATCAAATCGTAATCACTCTGAACCACTAAATAACTGCTGACTGTTTGATTTTCTTCGAACAAATCGTAAAATAATTAGTACTAGAGATTATATAAATATCTGTATCCAGAATTGAATCGAACAATTTCATATCATACTGGACTGAGAAAATGAAATTAAAAATTGAATTATATAACATTAGATGTGCGTTGTTAATATATTCTATGTAAACTTTTAATCCTGTATAATTTAGGTATTTTTAAAATTCAAATAAAAAATATAGTACAAATAATTAAGCTTTACTTAAATTTTACACATAGTAATACTTCTTCTACAATTAATTTTTTGTGTTTTATAAAATCTATTTATATATATAAAGATTTGATTATTTTTTAAATAGTAACTATTTCCCTCAAAAAAATCCTATTTACTATTTCAGGAAATTAATTTAACAATTTATGTTATATTTCAAGTAATCACTTATGAAATTTGCGGCTCCTTCTTTAAAGAAATAAATTAAGCCATAATATATATATATATATATATACATATATATATAAAGATTTGTATTTATCTATAACCAAAGAATTATTAAAATCCTAAATTCTAAAGTACACATTGATTATGGTAGGAATTATTAAAATCCTGAATTATATTAGGAACTACTAGAATATGAGATTCTAAACAACACATTGATTATATTAGTGATTATTAAATTAATTGATTAGTGGTTATTTGATGGTAGGATCCATTTAACACGTTATTGATATGGTTGAAAAGGTTTAGAAATTATTTGTTGGCAAAAATAAATAAAATCACAAAATTTAACTTTATCTCATTTACTAAAATCTATTTTTATGCCACAATCATGCCGTTACATTTTTAAATCCCTAAATTCTAAACTACACATCTATCATTATATAAAAAGAATAACATTTTTTTCAAAAATAGTAGGTCAAACTTTGTCAAGTTGTTTTGCATTAATTACATTCCTTTCTTAGTAATTTTTTTTTTTAAAAAAAGGAAGCATTAAATGCTACCCATTAATTAAGAATGTTGTTATTTTGTTTTTCAAAAAATCGTGAATGCTGCCCATTAATTGCGACTGTTTTTATTTTTTTATTTTTTTAAAAAAATCGTGCTTAATTGATTAGTGTTGATTTATTATTCAAATGGTCAAACATTTTTATTTTTTTTTTTTCAAAAAATCATGTAACACATTTGTAGTTTTTATTTTTTCATTTACGGCTGATTTGAAATTACTGTTGATTTAAAATTTAAAATTTTGCTATGTAATTTCAAAGCATTATAAAACTGAAGATATGGTTGATTTAAAATTATAAAAATTATTTTTTCAATCATTGATTAGAAAACTCTTCAAATTCAAAATTTAAAATTGTAAAGAATGTATACAGATTTTAATCCAGTTTAAGGGGATGTTTGAACCCTAACTTCAATTTGTCTATGAATTGAAGGATCTTTATTCATCGTTGATTAATCTAGACGACGTATTTATTTTGTTGATGAGTTGATTTATGCTATTTGTGTATAATGTTTATAAATTATGGTGTTTGATTTAGTCTGACCAACTTCGTTAAATCTTCATAGTTTAAATGCTAGAGACGAGATTTTAATCTGTAATTGTTATTGTTTCGTTTCTTTTGTAGTAAACTAGGGGTCGTTCATCTCTAGGGTAGCATGAACATAAGTTAAATGGTCCGAGCTTTTGTGTCCGTTGCTAAGACTGATCTATTTTTCTAGAGATTAATGTTGCTAGCGGATTAAATCTAGAGAGCTTATTCTAGGTTGTCCACTAGTTAGGTTTAGTCGAAGAGCCTATTTCGATTAAATAATCAGTAAGGAAAAATTCGGTTAACAGAGCTTGTTGTTAACTAGGGTCGGTAATTCATTAGCAATTTAAAGAAAACGTCGAGATTAATTAGCGGTAGATTTAGATTGGGTGATAACTGAACCGAAAACTGAACTTCTCTTATTTTATTTAATTTTTATTTTATTTTTATCAAAATCAATCCACCATCTTTATTTGCGTTCTTAATTTAGTTCAATCAATACGAAATTATCACAATTTAGTTCTTGGTTCTCGTGGGATCGACCCTTACTCGCCACTACTACTAGTTAGTAGAGGTTTGTTAAGGAAACTTTATAAATTTAAATTTGCCGCGTCGCGATGCGCGGTCACATAAATTTGG
>CACSLK010024540.1:11884558-11899265 GCA_902706635.1 Striga hermonthica | reverse complement strand
TTTTTTTTTTTTTCTTTTTGTGGTCAGCTGATGAGAAATTTACAAAAGCTAGCATCATTCAAAGATATCTTACTGCACCGCTGATATTTTGTCAAAGATAAATTTAACCGTAAAAAAAATTCAATGGAATATACTTAATACTAAAGAAGACGATATAAACCAGATTGGTCAAGATTTTCTTCCAACACACAGTCACGTAGGTGTGTGGGGTGTTCCTAATAAAAGAAGGGGGAAAAAATTATTTTTACCCAACTAACTATATATATATATTAACTCAATAATTTTTGAATTTTTAGCTTATAGCTTATGATTTATAGCTGAAAAAACTAGCTTATATGATAAAAGTATTTGGTATAAATAGTCGATAAGATAGCTGAAATAAAAATTTTAACGAGTTTATTTGAAAATCTACCAAAAGAAGCTTATCAAATAAGTTCAAACTTAAAAAAAAAAAAAAAAAACTCGTCCTACTAAATGGAAATTATTTGAATACAAGGAGTTTACAAGCTAGCCAAATAAATTATAAACTAGCTTCTTTATTTACCAAACATAGCCGTAACAGTCAATATCAATTGTATCACTATCGTATATTCATTGCACAATATCTTACACTTTTAAATCAAAAAAGGGCAAATGATTATATAAATCGACTGCATAGCAGTCACATATCTTTCAGACCATCGCACAATTGTTGTATATGCATTACATAATGTCTTTACACTTTCTAGAGTGAACAACGACAAATGTCAAAGATTTTAATATATTTTCGTAGTGCAGTGAAAAAGACTATTTTTTTTATCCGAATAGATAATGGATTTTACGGGTGTTCCTCTCTCTACTCTCTCGTTTTCCCCCAAATCAATAAAACAGAAACCCTAGCTTCAAATTTGTCGACGCCTCCTCCCTTCCAGGCTCTCCGCGAGCCACGACGAGGCCGTCACCAGGTCATGTTGCTCGTCTCTCGAAGCGTCGCCTGTCCTCTCTGGTGTAGAGCTTCGCCACTTTTGTCGGTTGACTATGCCCAGGCGAGTTTCAGGCGGGTGCTGAGATGGGCTAGAGTGGCTGCTCCAATCATCTTGATGGAGTTGGTCGGAGCTGAGGTACAGTTCTCATTTTCCCTTTTTCCGTTCTTCCATGTTGCATGGGAGTCGGGCCAGCTGCAAACTGCGTGTTGTGGGATAAGGTATGGCTGCTGATTGTGTGAAGTTATTGGGTCAATTTTGTGCCCGCAGTCCTTTGTTGGAGTGGCGGGCAGCACGACCTGGAGTACAACTGAAATCAGTGTTGAGTACAATTGATTTTGATTTTGTGACAATTTTATTCAACTTTGATTCTTGGAGTCTATTTTTTTTTTCAAGCGATAATAAACAACAACAACAACAACCACAACAACAACATAGCCTTTTTGTCCCAAGCAAGTCGGGGTAGGCTAGAGATGAAACCCAAGAGAACCAAAGGTAAGAGCAACACAAAAAGAGCTCAAAACAAAAGGAAGAGATTGAAGCAAAAGAGAAAAGAGCAAAAGTCACGGTTCTGGCACGTTGATTGCTAGCCTCCAAGCGCTCCTATCCACCGCTAAATCCTTGGAGATATTCCAATCTTTAAGGTTTCTCTTAATCGACTCTTCCCAAGTGAGTTTAGGCCGACCTCTAACTCTCTTTGCATCATCGACCCGTTGTAGAACTTCCCTATGCACTGTTGCATCAGGAGGCCTCCGTTGGACATGTCCGAACCACCTCAGTCGATGTTGAACCAATTTCTCATCAATTGGAGCCACCCCGACCCTATCTCGAATATCCTCATTTCGGATTCTATCCCTTCTTGTGTGCCCGCAAAACCAACGCAACATACGCATCTCTGCTATACTTAGTTGTTGGACATGTTGCCTTTTTGTAGGCCAATATTCAGCACCGTATAACATCGCCGGGCGAATCGCCGTCCTATAGAACTTACCTTTTAGCCTTTATGGCACCCTTTTATCACAGAGAATGCCTGAAGCTTGACGCCATTTCAACCAACCAGCTGCAATTCTATGCCTAACATCTTCATCAATGTCGCCATCCTTTTGTAGCATCGATCCTAAATACCGGAAAGTCTATTTCTTGGCCACCACTTGCCTGTCAAGGCTAACGTCACCATTATCATGTGTAGCCATGCTCAGAGCACACGTCATGTACTCGGTCTTCGTCCTACTAAGTCTGAAGCCTTTCGACTCTAACGTGTCCTCCCACAGCTCTAACTTTCTACTTACCCCTGCCCTACTCTCGTCAACTAACACCACATCATCAGCAAAAAGCGTACAACAAGAGATATCACCTTGTATGTCCCTTGTGGCCTCATCCATTACCAAGGTAAATAAATAAGGGCTCAATGCTGACCCCTAGTGTAGTCCTATTTTAATTGGAAAGTCGCTGGTATCGCCCCCACATGTTCGGACACACGTCATCGCATCATTGTACATATCCTTGATGAGGGTAATGTACTTAGATGGGACTTTGTGCTTTTCTAAGGCCCACCACATGACATTCCTCGATACTCTGTCATAAGCCTTCTCAAGGTCGATAAAGACCATGTGTAAGTCCTTCTTTTGGTCTCTATATCTCTCCATCAGCTGTCGTATTAGGAAAATTGCCTCCATGGTCGACCTTCCAGGCATAAACCCAAATTGGTTTTGGGTCACACTCGTCACTCGTCGTAGGCGATGCTCGATAACCCTCTCCCAGAGCTTCATCGTATAGCTCATCAACTTAATCCCACGGTAGTTACCACAGCTTTGAACATCTTCCTTGTTCTTGAAGATCGGTACTAAAGTACTTCTTCTCCATTCATCAGGCATCTTGTTTGACCGGAAAATAAGGTCAAAAAGCTTAGTTAGCCATACTAACGCTCTGGCGTCCATGCATCTCCACACCTCAATGGGGATATCGTCAGGGCCCATTGCTTTACCTCCCTTCATCCTCTTCATAGCCTCTTCGATCCCTGCCTCTCAAATTTTCCTCACCAAGCGTCTATTGGTATCCTCAAATGGTCATCCAACTCTAGGGTAGGACCCTCACTCTCCCCATTAAACAATTTGTCGAAGTACTCTCGCCATCTGTCCTTAATCTTTCCATCCTTCACCAGTGGCCGATCCGACCCATCCTTGATGCATTTGATTTGGTTGATGTCCCTTGTATTCCTCTCCTGAATCCTCATTGCTATTTTATAGCGCTCAATGTTGGCTGCACTTTTGTCAAGGTGAAGACGCTTGAAACACTCCTTCTTCTCCTGAATAGCCCTTTGCACCTCGTCATTCCACCACCAAGTGTCTTTCGCTTCCTGCTTGCCTCTCCTACTCACACCAAGTACTTCTACAGCCACCTTCCGTACACATGTTGTCATCTTTAGCCACATGTCATCTGCATCTTCTCCTACTTCCCAAGGCCCCTCGCCTAGCATCCTATCCTTAAACGTCTGCGCCGCTTCCCTTTAAGCTTCCACCACTTCGTTCTCACGATCTTGGCACGTTTGTCCCAGTTGACACGTATTCAGAATCGAAAGTCCGCCACCACCAGCTTATGTTGGGGGACAACACACTCCCCAGGTATCACCTTGCAATCTACGCAAGCGCGTCTATCCTTCCTTCTTGCAAGGATAAAGTCGGTCTGACTTGAGTGTCGTTCACTATGGAAGGTCACTAGGTGAGATTCTCTCTTCCTAAAGAGGGTGTTCGCTATCAACAAGTCATAGGCCATCGCAAAGTCCAACACACCCTCCCCCAAACCCTCCGATCACTCTCTCGAAACCTACATTAGTCGCACCCACATGGCCATTTAGGTCTCCTCCTACGAAGAGCTTCTCGCTGGCAGACACTGTACTAACCAAGGTCTCCAGATCCTCCCATAATTGCCTCTTGGCGCTCTCACTAAGACCTACCTGAGGGGCATAGGCACTGATCACATTCATGGTCAAATATCCAACTACCAATCGGACTAGGATAATCCGATCGCCTTTCCTCCTAACATCTACAACTCCATCCTTAAGGCTCCTATCGATCAAGATGCCTACACCATTCCTACTCGATGAAGCCCCAGTGAACCAAAGCTTGAAGCCAGTATCCTCCACCTCCTTCGCCTTATGTCCCTTCCATGTAGTCTCCTGGACGCATATGGTATTAACACGCCTCCTAGTAGCTGCATCGACTTGCTCACGTAGCTTACCCGTTAGGGACCCTACGTTCCAACTACTTATACGGACCCTAGTTGGTTCGACTAGCTTCCTTGCCTTTTGCACCCGTCGAGAGAGTGCGAAGACCCTTGTTCATTTCCACTACACCCGGGCGCTGATGTAGCGCGCCACTAAGGAAATGGCGACTCGGTCCTTGCTCACTTAACACCATGCCCAAAGTTTACTAATTTAATGGTTAAAACACCATTAAATTACATGGCACAATAATTTAACGTAACTCGTCAAGTTTACTAATTTAACGATTAAAACACCAGACTGAATGGTCATGCCCCGCACTAACTCATATCTTCGGACGATTCGCAACTGGACCATAATATTTCCCATAATTACATACTAAATAATTATAAATTCGACTCCAAAAACACTTACTAATTATAAATAAATGTAATATACCACACATCTGATAGTAGAGAATTCAAGGGGAAAATAATGATACAAAATAAGTAGATTTTCTAAGAAACGGGGGTTGACAGGTGCGGTCTCACGGTCTCACAAGTGTATATTCTAACACGCCTCTATTAAACTTATAAATTGACCTAGTTTACCTATATAGACGATGTGGGACAACTCACAAGTGTATAATCTAACAATTTTTTTTTCAATATATATTTTTCCAATAGAAATAAAGGAACAAATCCCACATTTTAGCCGATCTTATAATAACATCTATGTGTGTAGTAGAGTAATTATAAAGCTACTAGTGCTTGGGAAAACGACAAAGCCGAAACCCTAGAAAGTGGCAATGGATTTAACACCGATTTTGTGGCGTTATAAAATTGATAAACTTTATCCACTGATTAGTTGGTGGGATTTGCTCTTGATTTTGGTTCGACTTTATCCACAATTTATTAATAGTTTTTTTTTGGCTATGTTTGGCTTGCCCATTTCAAAATTACAACAATACCCCTCTCTCTTTTATCTCATCTACCAAACGCGGAATTAAAAAAAAAAATCCAACCTGGGATTAGCCGAAACTAGACAGCTTTATTACATTTGATGATCCCACTAATACTCCATCCTATTGGTTGGGTCTCTAAATCTTCACTTATTAATTTATTTTATTATTATTATTTTTTTTAGGTGCTTATATCGGCCATTCGGAAATCTAGGGGCATGTTTGATTTTCAACTTAATTAATTTGATTAATCATTTCCAAAATTTTATTTATCACACCAAACTATTTTAAACCTATCATCACCATAATTATATATGACTAAATTGAGAATTAAATTTTGACATTTGCTTCATTTGATTTTAACTTGTATTTGATCATGTGCATTTGTATGTATGTAAATAAAGTATTGTGAGTTATTTGTATGTAGATAATGATTAATTATTTTTCTTTCACCTTTTTGCTGGCAAAATTTACAATTAAAAGAGTTTGAATATATTTTTTTTTAAATTGCATTTATCTGATTGATTGTAATGTATATTTTGGTATGTCTTTTTTTTGTGAATTATTTATTATTTATTCAGAAATTTCAAATACGTTTTTATTTAAAAATAATAATTTAAATGTAACCACAATAATAACATCAAATCACATTATACGATCAACACATTGTATGGTCAACTGTCAGTAATCAAAAGTTTCAAATGATTTTTGTAATTTTGAAGTGATTAGTTTTGATTATTTAATAATTATATGAAATATTAAATACAACAAAAGTAACGGTTTTTTGAGGGAAAATAGTTAAATTGCCACATACCTAAAATTAAATAGATTTTATTAAATGTTATTAGCTAATAATTATATACATATATATATATATATATATATATATATATATTCTAAACTTTTAATTCCAACAATAAAAATGAAAGCTCGTGTTATTTCTTGATGAAATTTAAAGATTATCCATTTTTTGTTCTAAACATCACAAATTGGATTTCAAGACCACATATGTTTATGAGGTGCCGCGTATTTTATGTCATTTGTTCAATTTCTGATGTGTCGTCCTTCATCACGTCAGATAACGAGCCAGACACGTAAACCTCTACCAGTCGGTTTGTTGACCGCGTGCTTCACTTTTAAATACTAGAATGCTCATGACGTTATTTCTCGAAATTGATATATTTGGATTATATTACAACCAATACCAAAAAAAATTTCACACTAACTCCGACCAACATTAACACACAAAATAAACTCAAAATACATGGCTTAAAAAGTCTGTTTAAAATCATAAACTCATTAACAATGTAATTGGTCAATAGATTAACGCTAGAGGAAGGGCTCCATCACCGAAACACCAACCTTTTATCTGAAAACTTAGTGAACAATGTGATCACTCCCAAAAGTAGTCTCGTCATTGTTGAGAGTACCCCAAATCAACACATAACTTAAATAACCCCATTCAAAACATCTTCGTTCTCTAACTCCAAATCGAAGGCTAAGTCTCTACACCAACTCTTTCGGTGTTGGATCGGTGAAGATCATCGAAAATTGAATTCTTTCATCTACAATATATGTACAACTTCATGTACACCAGCTCATCAATAATAATAATTTAGTCCACGAAAGAATTACAATTACACTATATTCCCTAAAATCAAATTATGAATGGGCTCATTTCAATATACGTTGTTTATCTCCTCATGTTTAATATATCAAATGTAAGTATCAATTAAATTATTGATAAAATTATATAATATTTTTTTGTTCTAAAACTTGTACCACTCAATTTTATTACAGTTTTGCTATGACGCCAACATTCTATATACAACAAATAAATCTACCATATTAATAAAATTATATTAATTTTATTTAAGTAATCAGAGAATATGGTAGGTTTACTTATTGTATATAGAAGGCTGGCTCCACTGTGGAGTCAACTCTTGGCTCCATAGCAAAACCGATTTTATTATCAGTTTTGCTATGACGCCAACAGTTGGCTCTACAGTGGAGCCAACCTTCTATATACAACAAATAAACCTACCATATTAATAAAACTATATTATTGTTATTTAAGTAATCAGAGAATATAGTAGGTTTACTTGCTGTATATAGAAGGTTTATTTGTTGTATATAGAATGTTGACTCCACTGTGGAGCCAACTGTTGGCGTCATAGCAAAATTGATAATAAAATTAGTTTGGGTATATCATCAACATGATGCATCAGGATACAGATTCATTCTATAACCAAAAGCACACAATACATACAATACTACTTCTGGATCCATCGAGTTTGTTGGCTTAATAAATTGAATCTCATTAAACACTGATGAATCAAAGAAATACTATAAATATACATGCCCCGTCATTAAATCTATAGATTGAATGGATCAACATCAATAAAAATTGAGGTCTAGTTAGAATTTTTCTCCTTGGTTCGATTCAATACACAAAAAATGTACTGATATATTAAGACAAATGTATTCCAACTTATACAAGTACAACAACCATCTTGATAGTATGTCCATTGCTATCTCGATTGTGAATCATATTTATATCTATATATATATATATATATATATATAAAGATTTACCATTTTCTAAAAATGGCAAGTCAAATCCTTAGTCAAACTCAAAATGTATTTATTTCTTTCTATTAATAGTAAAGATCTTATCTGCTTTTAATTGATGCATTAAATGTGGTGAAATAATTCCATTAAATTCGAAAGTTTGAACCCAAATTTTGACCCCGATTAAATATGGTGAAATAATCCCATCGTGATTGACTTGTAAAAAATCGGTCTACAAAATTCATCCCATAAAAATCTCTACAAATACTGAGTTGCGGATTAATTGGAAAGAGTCCCATTTTGCATGGAATCCAAATAATAAAAATCCATACATAAAAAAATATACAATATGTAAACGTAAACAATCAGCCTACCAAAAGTCATCCCATAAAATCTCTACAAATATTTAGTGCTGATTAATTGGAAAGGGTCTAATTTTGCATGTAATCCATATAATATAATACAAATCTGTTGTTAATATGGTTTTCGGTAAACCAAGTTATTAATACTCGTTGGCGTTCAAATCTCAATAATTAGAAGATTATGTTGTCTCAAATGATTGACGTGCTCGCAAATCTCAAGTAATAACACGTCGGATGAAAATGACCCAAGAACCGACGTCCTCATCAAACAAACCGATATCTCATATCGGTTTAAGCATGATAAACCGATATCTATGACATATCAAGCCGACATCATAAGGTGGTGCCAGCTCAGCAAAATCATCATTATGCCTTGACAAGTGGCGTGCTGCGAGGATGAATGGCCATCGACCGCCGTTGACTTTTCCTAAGAAATGATTGTAATCTTAATTTTGTATGAGGCTATAAAAAATAAAGAGAGGAGCTCCCGAAGAGGGGAGAGGATGATCTATCACATTCAATAAACCCTGTTTTTATCATCTTTTCATAAGTTGAATCTTTCTGAATAATCGACGTAACTTTCGTTAAACACTCTTTGTTGATTCCCATATAACAACATCTGTACATAAAAAAATATATATATAATTTTTTTTTTTTTTGTAAACATCAAAAAAAAAAATGGAAGATTAATAGGAAAGAATCCCATCTTGCATGAAATTCAATTATCATGTAAATCTGTAAAAAAAATTATCTGTTTCTATCCCATAGTTAGTGCAATGACAAAAATAAAAATAATACATTACAAAGCTTGAACATATTACATAAATTAAATATCACCATATACACGATTTAATTCAATCTATATTAAATAATATCTCAATTATTTTTCTATTATTTATTTAATTCAATCTATATAATAAATCAAAACAAATTAAATTATGGGCCCATATAGATATGTAACATTATTTCATAAGTCAGCACAATTATATAACTTATTAAATATTATGAATATTAATATTACAAGTAAAAAACTTAAATTATGTAAATATTATGTATATTGTATGTGTTTAACAGATAAATAGTTTTAATTATTTAATTTGAAACAATAATTATTTTGTGATACATAATAGATAAAATTAATTAATATAAAATGAATATTAATATTATGTATGTTGTATGTGTTTAACAGATAAATAGTTTTAATTCTTTTAAATCATATGCACAATGCATAATTGTATATTATTTAAATTCTACATGAATATGTTTATTTGTTTCAATCAATGGGTAAATGTACATAAATTTTATTTTACTTTTTTTTTTCAGAAAAGAGAACGTATTATCATTCTACAGTTATGCGTGATTCACAAAATAAACGTCAAAATGCCCATAATATCCAGGTGACTTCACAAAGGATGACATTATCTGATATCACAAAAAGTAAATACTTTAGTATTTATTTTACAAGGATGTTTTTAATAATATATATTTGTTTTCGTGACGAAACAATCCTTTTATTTTTTTTCCAAATGTTTCTACGTATTATAATTCTTTCGATCCTAATGATTACAAAATATTATATTATATTATTCTCCTAAATTCTCTAAAAATATACAGCCGCGTGCATCGCACGGGTACTGTACTAGTTTTATAAGCAAACGATAATATGATATATTTTGTGACACTGTACCTATATTGTCTACAATATAAAATAGTACAACACCCGTGTATTACACGGGTGCTTGCTATTTTTTTCTTAAAATTTAAAATCAATGAGAAAAAGTAGTTTGAAAATTTAAATACCTTCTATCGTTCCGGAAAAAAAAAATTAAATACCTTTTATAAGAATATATACATTATTATATATTTATTATGATAATTTTTATTTGTGTGCCTTACTTGTGTTATATTATACTAATTTTTCCACTTATAATATATAACTACATTAAATATAAATATATCAATTGAGAAATAATTTTATTTTTCTAATGAATTTTAATAAGTATTATTATTTTTTATTATTATAAAGATAAATATAATTTATTTATTTTATATATACAATATGGATGTCAAATCGAAGATCATCAAAATATGATTAATTTGATATATTATATATGTAAAGCCGATAAAAAAATACAAAAGTTATCAACTTTTAAAATACATTTATAATTCAATAGCTTATTGAAGGAAGCAAATCAAAATTTAGGGATATATTAGTCACTTAGTGCCTCACTATGTAAAATTACAAATAATTAAAGGGTTAATTAGTAAAAGTGATGTTAAAATACCTAAGTTAGCTAAATAATATTTATGGAATACCCGAACCTAGATTATTAATTATTAATATATCAATATTATTTGTCCAAACTTAATTACGAAGCATGATTCTTCACCAAATAGGATTCCGAAGCACCAGAAGCAGCCACGTAGGCTCAACGCATTCGGAAATTATATATAGAGAGTATAAGTGGACAAATCGCTTTATAATTTAAAATAAAATATAAATATTTTTTTTTTTACTAAATATGATTCTCATTGAAAATAACAAATAATTCAAACCAAAGTAAACATGTTAGGAACATATTAAAAGTAGGCTCTAAATGGCAAAGTATAACGACCTCCAAAAATCAACATTCGAGTGGACTTGTCATTTATTTCACACGCACGGCAAAAATTCAATTTTGGTCCGCTAATTTGTCCATTGTCCACTTTTGGTATACTAATTTGTCCCTCATCAAAAAAGGTCAATTATGTTACACATTTCATCAGTTTTAGTACGCTAATCTCGTGGCCCGGGATTACGAGATGCCAAATCAGTTTTTTATCCTACCACGTCAACATCTTATCCCTCCACGTAGTTCCAATCCCGGTCCACATCATCTCGTAATCCCGCCAACTGGAGTAGTGTACTAAAACTGATGAAAAATGTAACATAATGAACCATTTTTTTATGAGGAACAAGTTAACGGACCAAAAGTGGACAATGGACAAGTTAACGGACCAAAATTGAATTTTTGCCTCACACGCACCATTATGACGAGTGGATCAACACTAATCCTCGTCCTCGTGCTTACTCATGCAGCACATGGGTAGTGTGTCTAGTGGAGACGTTAAGAATTCAATACCTCTTAGGTACATATCACATATCAATAGATGATATGTATTAAAATGCGACATTGTACATATAGCTTGAGCTTAGACGGGGGCATTGGAAAAGAGCCCTATTGATAATCAGCCCAGTATGAGGGATAAACAAAATGAAGTACTAAATCCAAGTGTTGCATAATTCTAATTTAGTTGGATTTTGTTTTAGGAAGCTTGGACGAATGAAAATATGCACAGACCTTAAAACTGCGGTGCACCCATCTTTACCCTAGTCTGTTGTGAGCTAGACATTTGACAACAATGTCACAGTTTTTGAGCCAAAGATTAGAAGGGGATGAGGCATCGAGGTGCAAGATTGTAAACTAGAGGATAGGAATGCGGTGGCGACTGTGCCTCAAGAAGAAGCTTGGAAGCCCAAGCTGAGGCAGGTAGTTGCTTCAAATGCAATGAAATATTATGTGTTTCTACTTACTCTGGGTAGTCGAATCCAACCGTTTCTCTCATATCTTACATTACTTTTTAGTGAAAGCTTCGAGTCTCTTTCAAAGTGAAATTTCTTGGAGCTCAAGTCCCTATAACACTTAAGGAGTCAATTACAACAATTAAACATAAATCAAATGAGTCGGTAGATGAGTGTGTCTACCACTTTGACAAGCTTGTTGAGGACATAGAGTGGTGATTGGATGATGCATCCCCTACTTGTAAAAGCAAAGAACTTATCTTAAGTTCATAGAACAATATATGAACTTGTAGGGGTATATTCCGCAATGGCAGTCCCTACATTTTGGGGGAACTGAGTGGAGATTAACCTTACTTCATAAACCCAAAGAAGTGGCCACATCACTAAAAAGAGCAAATCCAATAAGATCGGCTCGACAGCTACTTAGGGAAAATAAGGTCGAGTTGGCGGGAATTTACAATAAAGTATACACTTGAATGAGGCTCTGATCTTCAAGCACATTAAGGACTGGAGTGGTGCAATAACCTAAGCCCATCAAAGGGTATCTTTGCTATTTGACCACTGGCAATTCTTTACCACAACTCCACGACTATTGATCGTATCTTGTGATGAGTCTCCCCTCGAGCCTTTCTTGAGAAGCCACCCCCGCGAACAAAGAA
This sequence comes from Striga hermonthica, assembly GCA_902706635.1. Lineage (NCBI taxonomy): Eukaryota > Viridiplantae > Streptophyta > Magnoliopsida > Lamiales > Orobanchaceae > Striga > Striga hermonthica. The sequence goes on along the minus strand of CACSLK010024540.1, from coordinate 11,886,989 downwards.
AAGAGAGAGGATTGATGAGTCTACCCGTGGAAATCTATATCTATATAAAATGTTGTTGAAAAATACCTAAATAGAAAGTTTGATTAAAAAATAAAACGTTGACTTGATAATTTAAGTAAGATGATTGAAAATATATTTTGCTAATTAATTTCGCAAATCATTTATTTGTTTCCGTATTTTTAGATACTTTTAAGTTTTAAGTAATCAATTTGATTTATTTTGTTTAAAATCACGTGTAAATGAGGTTTAAAAAAATCTGAGATATCAATCATTAAGATCCTTATTTTTTGGTAACCAAATTGCTTAATTTTATTACAATAATGCATTTAAAAATCGATATGATTTTATTTTAATGTTGAAGCCCTATCGAAATTAATTGGCATGAGAGAATGGGAATCTACTTGACAACTCTTAATTCATTAATTTTGGTAGAGATTAGGTGCATTCCCATAAAAATTATGTGCAATTCCATCAAAGATCAGTTTATATTCCATAAATAATTGTCAAATTTGTATGTTTTAAGAATTTAAATCAATTTTGGGATACTTATTTAAATAGGCATATTTAATGTAATTTTTTACAATTTATACTTCATATAACATTTTCAACAAATTAATATAGGTAAGTTGTATTGCATATTAATATCATATTTTTAATTTATAAATATTTTTTAATGAGTACTTATAATTTATAAATATTAAACAATATTTCTTACTCATGCATCACACGAGATTTGTACTAGTTATTACTTAAGTAGCCACATATATAAAATAAATAGGGACCATGCGCGTCCTACAACTTATTTGAGCAGCCTTATTCTAAAATATAAAGGCTCAATTCAGGGGGTGCCAGCAGTGACGGTGGGACGACACCCGGCTGTCGGGGTTGGGGGCGGCGACGACAAGCAACAGCGAAGGGGCAGAGCGAGTCTGGCAATGAGCGTTTGAAGATAGATTGTGGAATTAGGGAAAGTGTGTATTTGTGAGGATTTGTGTGTAAATTTAAAAGAAAAATAATAATAGACTGTACATCTCACCCAACGGGTGGAATACTTAGGGCGTGATCAATTGCATATGAATTCAACCGATTATTTTTGGATTTTGTTCGTTAAAGTGAGTTATTTTCAATAAAGTTGATTTAGTGGATTATTTTGAGTTTGTGATTCAATAATTTTAAAATATAATAATTAAAGTTGATGTGTGTTGACGAGCGTTTTCGGTCAACGGTTAAAAGTAAAGGGTATTGAAAGCAAGACTGAAAAAGGGGAGAATAATTCGATTTAATTACGATTTTATTAGACGATCACGAGGTCGGCCTCTCGTACGAGGTCGGCACTTGCGATATACTTACAATTCTTACAATGAGTTTCTTACAGTTTGTAGAGAGAGAAAATAGAGAGAAGGCAGAGTTAGTTGAATTTCAACAACCTAAAATAAATGAGGTGAGCTGCTATTTATAGTGGTCTTTAATGTGGCACTATTCGGCTACTGTTCACCGGTCTTGTCGCACAGTAATTTGGCAGGGCAGTTCGGCGTCCGTCTGACGGTTATTTAATGCGATTTGAGGTTTCTTCAATCATTGCCTGACGGGCATTAAATGCCAACATGGAGGGCATTTAATGCTGGATGGCTTTGCTGACTTAGGCTGGCTGGTAGGGGGCTAGGCCATGATTACCTATCCCATCGTCCAATGATGACCTCCCAAGTGGGAATATTTTAATGCTCATTGAGGCCCATGCGTCGTCCCTGGTCGGCCTCCTCATACTTTCAGGTCGGCACTTCGTTCGTAGATGCTCTTTAGACTACGAATAGTCTCCTTCATGTCCGGCACCCTTCCAGGTCGGCAGCTCCCCGGTCTGAGTCGGGCGTCGGGCTGAGAATCTGTTCCCAGGGTGGTTTCCCGCCCCTCTGATCCGCGGTCCAGCTCGGCACCTTCTCATCAGACCAGGTTCTTGTCTCGATCCGGAGGGGCTGAGTATCCGATCCGGCCCGGACCGAATCGGTTGTCAACAATGTGATAAAAAGTAGTAATAAGAATGTTATTGGAAGTGATAGGTTATACTGAGTAGATGAATAATTATTTAAAGTTGATGTGATATGTGAGGATGATTAATTGATATTATTTAATTATATTTATAATATGAAAGAGAGTTAAATTGACTTGGATTTTGAATTAGAAGATTGAAAACAAAATAAACCAATAGGTCAAATCATATTAAAATCAATTTTTTTCTCATATCCAGAAGCACCCATACTAAAAGATCTTAATACTTAATCGGATCATGACTTATTAAAAGAGTCTATTTATTAGAACCAAATATGTTAATAAGACGAAAATATTATGAAATTATGTGATATCATGCACAATACCATCGACTGATCCTAAATGTATGACCTAAACTTGAAAGCTCAAAAAAAAAAAAAAAAAAAAA
>CACSLK010024540.1:11851443-11864996 GCA_902706635.1 Striga hermonthica | reverse complement strand
ATGACTCGTTCGACCTCTTCAGCGTCTACACATTTGAGCAGTGGATTTGAATAGCCCCTCTTGTACAGCGTTCCTCCTATGATCGTGTATCTCGCTGCTCGAATCCTTAGCGACCGGGCTTCTTTAGGGTCAGTCGGAAGTTCTTCTGTTTCTAAGTATGAACGGATCAGATCCATCCATTCGGGAGATTTGTCGCCGGTTGACTCCCCGATCGTCATGATTTGCTCCGTCTGAACAGTTGGTTTCTCCTGGTGTCGTGTGTATACATATTCGATCTCGTCAGTACCTCGACTGGATGCCAACCGTGCCAACGCGTCCGCCTGAGAGTTTTCGGACCGGGGAACGTGTTCGAGCTGGATGTTTGCTAGCGTCATCTTCTTGCGAGTCAAGTGTAAATATGGCACCAATCGAGATTCTTTGTCTCAAATTCCCCCGAGATCTGCTTTACCAACAACATTGAGTCCGAGTATACCTTTAAATTCGTGATGTTCATCGAGTGAGCTAAGTCCAAGCCGGATAGTAGTGCTTCGTACTCGGATTCATTATTAGTGGCGGCGAACAAGTATCGAACCGAATGGCAATACAGCTTTCTTTGAGGGTTGACGATTACAACTCCTCCTCCGGAGCCGTCGGTTGTGGCCGATCTGTCTATGTACATCTCCTATGTTTCTATAGTTTGGACCGGCTCGGCCCCCGTCATGAATTCGGCCACGAAGTCAGATTGCGCGTAGCCCTTTATCACCGTCCGGGGTTTGTATTGTAGGTCGAAATGTCCGAGCTCTACGGCCCACTTGATCATTCGCCCCGATGTATACGGTTTGTGGAGAATTTGTTGTATTGGATAAGCGGACAGGACGGTCACCTGGTGTTCGAGAAAATATGGCCTGAGTTTTCTCGAAGCAGTCACCAAGGCGAAAATCAACTTCTCGATCGGCGGGTATCAGACTTCAGCTTCATGTAACGCCTTGCTTACGTAATAGATCGGATGTTGGTTCGAACCTTCCTCTCGAATGATCACGGCGCTTATTGTAGTCGGAGTTATTCCAAAATATAGATACAACATTTCTCCTGGGATCGGCTTCTGTAGAACGGGTGGCCGGATGAGTGACTCCTTGATATAGTCCAACGCATGTTGACATTCGTCCATCCATTTGAACTTTTTGTTCTTTTTAATTGCCTCGAAAAAGGGCTTACATTTGTCCGTGGACTTTGATATGAATCGATTTAATGCCGCTAATCTACCCGTTAGGCTTTGTGTTTCCCTTATTGACCTAGGGGGTTTAGTTCGAGTATGGCTTTAATCTTGTCGGGGTTTGCTTCAATTCCACCTTTACTAACAATGTATCCTAAAAACTTTCCCGAACCGACTCCAAACGTACACTTTTTAGGGTTTAACACCATAGAGTAATCGCGCAAAATAGAAAACATTTCATTAAGATGGGTTACATGTTCGTTCGCAAAAACAGACTTAACAAGCATATCATCCACATAAACTTCCATGGTTCGACCGATCAGATCAGCAAACATCTTGTTCACGAGCCTCTTGTAAGTGGCGCCGGCGTTCTTCAGACCGAATGGCATCATAGTATAGCAGTAGAGTCCCCTGGCCGAATAGAAGGATGTATGTTCCTCGTTGTTCGGGTCCATTGGAATTTGGTGATACCCCGAATAAGCATCCATGAAACTCATGAGCTTGTGTCCGGACGTTGCGTCTACCATGTAATCGATGTCTGGTAGCGGATAGCTGTCCTTGGGGCAGGCCCGGTTGAGGTCGCTGAAGTCGATGCACAATCGCCACGTCTCATTGTTCTTCTTCACTAACACCGGATTGGACACCCAAACTGGATACTTTGTCTCTCGGGTGAATCGGTTGTCGATCAACTTTATTACTTCCCCCTCAAGTGCTTCTTGTTGATCCGACCACAAAATCCTTCTTTTCTGCACGATGGGTTTTATTGTCCGGTCGATCCTGAGGCTGTGACACGCTAGGTTTGGATCGATCCCTGTCATATCCTCATGCGTCCAGGCGAATACATCTGCATTTTCGATTAAAAAGGCAATTAACCTGAACCGGAGGGGTTTACCCAGGTTCCGTCCGATGCGCAATGACTTGGTGCAGGCGGGCTCGTCTAGATAAATCGCCTCCGTGTCCTCACTGGGTTCGGCACGTTCAGACTTCTTTCCTTTGAATTGATCTCTGGGGTCTAACTCATCTTTCTCTTCGACCCAAGCATTAGGTCACCGATAAACAAAGCCTAAAGGTAAATAAGTATTAGGAAGCAATGATTCATGTTATAAATACAATTACACTCGTAAACTGAAAGGCAAAAGCATTGTTTCCTCCTACAAACAACATTTTATCCAAAATTTTGAGTGTGGGCCTAGGCCCACCCTCGTCCCCATTTGCATCCGCCTCTGACCAAGTCACACCCCAACAAAGAAAACCAACCGAGCACCAAAACTAGGCTCCAAACCTGAAAATTGCGGCCACTCTACCGCCTAGACAATTTTTCGGCCCAAATCTGAGCCCCGAAGACCTTCACCGTCGGGGAAAAGAAGGAGAGCCATCATGAATCCGCCGGAGGACTAGAAGGGAGAGTTCAAGGAGACAGCAGCCTGCAATCGTGCCGCCCGGCTGAACAGGGGCACACGGGTCGCGAGTTGGGCTCGCTCACGCTAAGGTCCGTCTCCAGGAAGTACATGGCTGCACATATCGAGCGTCCAAACGGACCGACGAACTTCCGCGGTTGGGCCTTGCAAGAGTAGTCGACGACCTCGACGGTGGCGGGGGATAAACCGAGGAGCGAAAATCGTTGCTGGCCAACCACCCGCAGCACTCTTAGAGGCGAAAAGGAAGCATCCAGCAGCGACTTAGCCGCGACGGCCGGTGACTACGGGAGTCGCGCCACCGGAAAAGGGGGGCAACGTTGGGGATAGGGTTTTCTTTCTTTCGCGGTGGAGAAAGGGGGAAATTAGGGTTTTCTAAAGATTATGAGATAATGGAGTAAGTTTTTCACATGTTTTCATCCAAGTAAAGCATGGGTTGTAGCTACTGCCTTGCCGAAGTTATATACACACAATCTCCAGATTCTCATACGCTCTCGGCTTATACGAGAAGTTGAAAATTGATGAGAAATTGGAAAAATATAAAAACATGTGAAAGAAGCTTGTGTAAGATTAAAATGCAACAAACTTGTAATTGATCGAACTGTTCACAAAATTCTCTATATATTTTGGGAAATTATCTGCAACCAGTTCAGTCAACTCTTAGTGTTGACTGCTCTCTAGTGGGTGGAAATTCCTAGAAAGGTTCTTTTGGGTTATTTTGCAATAATCGTGCTCGAGAGTTGTTCGTTTTATGTGAGTTGCTTGATTACTAGGGTTAGTTGATTGTTCATCGCTAGGTAAACGACCTTTAGGATCAAAAGGGGTGGGTGTTGAACTTAGGCTCGTATGAGGTGAATGTTTCCTTCTAATATTCTCATACGACTTTTAGAACCGAAATAGGAGGAGTCGTTCGACTTAGACTCGTATAGAGTTGGTTTGTTTGTAATTGCATTGCTTATGTGTTAATTGATTTTGACAACTTGTCGTTCATATTTATTCTCTTGTTAAGAAGAGTTATTGAGAATAAGCCTCCAGACGAATAGGCTAGACGAACCCTTTGACCAAATGATTTCATTTGCCTGGTATTTACTTTTGGAACTAAAAGCGATTACCCCTAATTCCCTAGATTATTATCACCATTTGAAATGTGGTTAGAATTTGGAATCTGAGCAATTGTGTTGTGCTTGGAACCTTTAGATGATAATCCAAATCAAAACAGAATTGATTAGAGTGTTTAGGAATTTATTTCTCTTCTTGTGTTGAATATTCGTACAAAATAATTCAGCTAACCTTCCTTGCGATACGACCCGGGGATTGAATATTTCGATTTAACTCTGGTAAAAATAACTATAATATGCCGCTTTTATGAATTTCCAACGGAGCGGAAAGTTTCTCTGTTGTTGCATTTTCACCACCACTATGGGATTATATTTGTAGTCATAAATGGTGCAAGAGTTGTCTTTGAACAATATAGTGTATCCTCTTTCCATCTGTCCCAAGATGAGTAAATTAGTATCAAGATTTGGTACTAGCAGCACATCTTCAGCGAGACGAGTACCTTTTTGGGACTCGACCTCAGTTGAGCCTTTGCCTTCAACTTCTACTAGATCTCCATTGCCCAAACGAACTTGTGATTTTCCAGATCTATCAATATCTTTAAATTTCTTCTCATCTCCAGTCATATAATTGTTGTAGCTGCTATCTAAGAACCAAATATATTTCTTTCTCTTTTGATGTTGCATGTGTTGCATAGAATAGCAAATTTTCTCTTTTTTTTCATTTTCTTCAGAGAAATTTGCCTGATGTCTTTTGGTGTGACAATTTTTTTATCACAATTTTCACATTGTGGTTTATTTTGGTACCAACAATCTTTCTCGAGATGGTTGGTCTTTTTACAAACTCCGCAAGATGGATATTTTCCTTTTTGTTCATTATTATTATTTTTCACCTTGATTTTTAGTTTTGCTATTTTCTCCAAATCTTCTCCCCCCCAATTTTATAATTCTGAGACCGTAAATTTAATTTTGACTTAAATGCATTTTCGATTATATCATTTTCACGCATACTCAGTCTTTTCTCTTAGGTTTACATGTGTACCTATTAATTCTGTCACTGACAAATGATCCAAATCTTTAGTTTCAGTCATCGTGATGATATGATCGAATTTGACTGGTAGAGTAACTAGAATTTTTTCTATTACCTTTTCATCAATTATATTTTATCCATATGCTTTTAATTGATTTACTACTTCTCATTAGTCGGGTGTAGTAATCATTTATAGTCTCAAAGTTTTTCATTTTTTTATTTTTAAATCTCTCCTTAGGGTTTGTAATTTTAGATGGTGTACCTTGTCACTGCTTTGATATTCTTCCTTTAGAGTATCACAAGCCTTCTTTGGTGTTTGTGCTCAACATATTCTTGGGAATAGAGACTACGTCATAGCCATTTATAATGTGAAGAGGGTCATACTATCTTTCTCCTTCTCCTGGTGGAATTTTTCTTTGTCCGTCGTCGACAAAGTAGATATATCTTCGGGTATGGTATACCCGTTTTCAACAATATTCTATAGGCTGTGGAATATAAAGTATGTCCTCATTTTGATAGACCAAATAATTATAATTTTGGCCGGAGAAAATAGGAATTGGTATATGATGGCTATTTTGGGAAGTGGCCATTGTAGGAATTTAGAGGGGTATTTGGGGATGATGTGTGAAAATAGGAAGATATGAAAAATAATTTCACTCAGCTATTGATCCAATCGGTTATGATATCAATGTTGGTATCTAAAGACATTATGGTGTAGAATAATATATATTATTGCTATTATTATTATTTTAGTACTTAAATTAACATTTAGTAGCTTTCTTAGTGATTAAGTTAGGTTTAGATTAGGGGCCTTATATAAAGGTCTCTCTAGTTTATTTTACTCAATTGATTATTGAAATGAAATAAGATTTGTGACTTTTGTGTATTTTACAAGAGAGTATCTCGTTTATCATTCCCATTCGTACGCTTTTTCTTACATCAGTTGGTATCAACAGTCAGTACGATTCGCGATGTCGCCGGAACGACAAGATGCCGCAAACAAACAACGTGATGCAACATTCAACGATCGGTTTCAACAGATTGACTACCGATTTCAAGAGTTGGACGTGCGTTTCAATGATTGGTTTTCCGATCTTTCGACGGGGATCGAGAATTTTCATTTGACGCTTAAAAACATGGTTGTTTCGGAATTGCAAACGAACCCGATGGGAACGTGGGCCGTGGCTTTCGCGGGGGAGACAGAGGTGGTTGTGGGGGACGCTGCCATATCGGGGCGGTCCCCGCCACCTCAGAACAGCTTCATGGACGACGACGATCAACACAACGACATGGGCTGACACGAGGAAGCAGCCTTCGCTGGCAGATATCGTCACTACAAGAATAATCATTTTTAGGACAACAAATTTTGTCGCTATGTCGTCACAAAAAATACCGTCACAATAAGAGGTATTATTGTGACAACATTCGAACATATAGCGACAATATTAGGACATTATTAGCGACGGTATTTTTTCTGAAGACATAGCGACAAAAATTACCGTCATTAAAAATGATTATTCTTGTAGTGCGTGCCCGACGGGATTGGAGACTTGATCGCGAATATGGTCATTGGGAGGGTCCGTTTCGCGTCGACATCACCGACTTCGATGGAGAACAAGTTGACGGGCCATTGTTTGACAGTCCGCCGATTTTCGATTAAGAGCTTCTGGGGCCCGAGGTGACGCTTTCTGATTTTGGCTTGTGTAAGCCAATGGAAAAATATTCATTCATGTTACTAAAGGTTGCTGATTTTATTGCTACGTATTCTAAAAATGAGCGCCACAGGCATTCGGGCACAAAAAACTGCGCTACAACAGTGGAAATTCAATCATCGTTCATTAGCATATTCTACAGTGGGGACTTGATTATTTGGCGCCAAAGGTTTTATTAAAGAAAGGGGTGACATGTCGTAAGATAAAAAATTTGAGAACATGTTTGAAGTTCCCTGAAGAACCAAAAATATCGTATGAGGCTACGGATCTGATCCTCCATTTATGTGAGGTTGAGCGACATTCAACCTTCGTGTTCGATCGGAGGAAACGACGGGGTTTACTACTATGAGTTCGACACCACACGCCGGCCAGGCGAGCGCATTAGCTTCGAGGGCGAAGCCTTTCGAACCAGGGGAGAATGGTGTAGAATAATATTAATATTATTATTATTATTGCTATTATTATTATTATTTTAGTATTTAAATTAACATTTAGTAGCTTTCTTGGTGATTAAGTTAGGTTTAAGATTAGGAGCCTTATCTAAATGACTATTTTTAGTTTATTTTACTCAGTTGATTTTTGAATGAAATAAAGATTTGATTGGTTTTATCGAGAGAGTATCTCGTTTATTCTTTCCACTCGTACGCTTTCTCTACATCACATTATTTATTAAATTAAGATTTAAGTTTAAATATATGGTTTTGGGAACAAAGTAGTTGTGAAGCAGAGAGTAGTTTAGAAGTGAATTAGTCTCTCTTCTTCTTCTTCTTTTTTTTTTTTTTTTTGGTTACAATTACAATTCTTGCACCTCTTAGCTATATTTAAAGGAAAATGCTAACTATATACATGATTCTGAACACTTAAGAAGTCTCCTAATAAGTTAATAATTGTTTTTTAATCCTATAGCCTAGAATCTTCCTTGAGCATCAATGTTTAATAATAATCATCTCAAAATATATATTATGTTTGTTTGTATCATAAAGAGTTGGTCACAAGATTAGTTACTAATACAAATACACTTATTTAAAGTACATTCAGTTTTCGAAAATATACATTACGTATCTAAATCCCCCTATATATTAATATAGAACGCGTTGAGCCTACGTGGCTGATTCTGGTACTTCGGAATCCTATGTGGCAAAATTACATGCTTCGTTATTAAGCTTGGATAAATTTTAATTTAATTTCAAACTAAAAATAATTAGGTTCGGATTATCAGGAATATGTTGATTATTTATGATCATGTTACATGCATTAATTGTATTTTTATATTATTCCTTATTATAACTATTGAATTGTATATGTATTTTAAAAGTTAATAACTTTTGTATTTTTTATCAGTTTTACATATGTAATATATCAAATTAATCTTTTTTTGATGAGCTTCAATTTAACATCCATATTGTATGTATTAAAAAAATAATTTATATTTATCTTTATAACAATAATAAAATTATTTTTAATATTAAGTAGAAAAATAAAATTATTTATCAACTAATATATTCATATTTCAAGTAGTTATATGATATAATTTATAAAAAATAATATAATATAACACATGTAAGTCATAAGTAACACATATCATTTTAAAATATATAGTAATATATTTTTTTTTAAAAAAAAAAACTAAATTTAATATAGTTTTCTCATTAATCTTAAAATTTAAAAATAATTTTTTAACAAGCACCCGTGTAATACACGGGTGTTGTACTAGTCATTGTTATTTCGTAACAACTAAAATTCGGTAGCAAATTTTGGTTAGTAATGCACCTATTTCTAGTAGTGAGAAAACCCAATCCAAATAGTTTTTTTTTTTTTTTTTTTTCATTGGATAGCTTAAGTAAGACGATCTGCAAAACCAATGAATTAACCTAATGTTGTTTTCTAAAAAAGTCCATAACTTTATTATAAACAACGTCCTTAGCAGTTATCCCCATAATAAAGTCGGCATGAGCAAAATCCTTGATGTACTGCACGTGAAGCTTGTCCACGTCATGATCCTTAAGAGCATCAAGCAATGTGGCCACGTCCTTAACGTCCGATAGCGCGTCTTCTCCTCCATAGCTCAAGAAGAGGGGGAAGTCGTGGGGGATTCTGGTCAGGTCGTAAACGGGAGGGCTCGACTCACCATAATGCTCCAAATTGAACGCTGTGTTGCCGTAGTCGTACTTGGACAGGACTCCATCTCTAACCGCTGCAAATTCATCAGTCGATCCTCAAGATTCATTCTAAATTACAAGAAAGTAGATCTAGGTGTGTTTTTTGAGATTACGAGAACGAACTTACTTTGAGCTAGATGGACAAGGTTCTTAGTCGATGTGGATTGAGGTTCATGCTTGAGAAAAATGTCGACCGTAGATGAATTGAGACAGCAATTCCTTCCTAAAATTGTCGTCATACAAACAAGCAACATGAAATCCAAGTGATGGATACATTTAATAATTAGTAGCCAAAAAAATGAAGAAAATAAAATAGCTCGTTGTAAAATCAAATACCCGTAAATGCGCTCATCAAGTCATAGCAGTCTATTCCAGAAGCAGTACACAGTGCATGCAGAAAATTATTCGCCGGCTCCCTGTAAAAGCAAGTAACATATATAGTCGTGTAAGTAGAGATTAGTAAATAAATTCATACAAATAGTATATAGAAAGAAGATCGAAAAAAAATTAAGTATTTGCTCACATACCCTTTGGGGTCGAATTCTGCTAGACCAAACGCAGTAGTGATCTGTTAAGTAAAAAAAAAATCTTCTTTTAGAGAAATCCTTTAACAATTAGAAGATTTAAGACAGAATATTTCATAATAGAAACTAAGTACATTGCATGCATTTAATGGTGAACACAAAAGATCGTATATTCTTACTTCACCAACAAAGGCTCTAGCTGCCATGTTTCCTAGAGCAGTAGTCATATGACTTAGATATGCAATCGGGCTCAACAGAGCAGCCGACTTAACCTTGTCTATCAGTTTCCCTTCTGATAATGAGGCCAAAGCTATCAAAGTTCCCTGTTATACGCCAGCCATGATCGACCAAAAATATCGCAAAAATTATCTAGTTAGGATTCGATAATATTGTTCGTGTAGTAAAGAATAAAATACTAGTTAATTAAGTGGCCAACGTACCATTGAGTGGCCAACGTAGTGAATTTTCCGACCGGTTTTTTTGAAGACTAGATCGATTACAGATGGTAAGTCGTGGATCACCAGGTCGTCCCATGTCCAATTCCAGAATTCCTATATATCCGTGGTCATGCAATATTATATGATCTTGTTAAATTAATTCACCTATAATACAATTATGATAATAATATATAGAAAAAAATGATTTAAGTTCTCTCACAGGATCGTGAGGATCAAGTTGGAGATGGCGGCGGCTAAACCGAGTTCCTCGAATGTTGGAAATCCAAACATCGAACCCATTATCAGCCAATATCATCGCTAGAGATTGTTCTGGAGAATTTAGCACCCACGTCATCCCGTCCTGCATAACAAACAAACACTTAGTAGTATTTCCGGTTAAAAATTATTACCAATCAATAAAGAGGTCAATTCAAAAGGCATACTAATAAAAACAAAAATAGATGTGATATTTGTCCGAACTCAGGAGGAGACTTTGCTGCATACATTGAGGGACTGCTCCGACGCCTCTTTAGTATGGGAAAGGTTAGTGCCTAGAGTCACTTAGAATGATTTTAATACTTTGGACTTGGAGGATTGGCTGGTAATAAGTTTGACAAATGCTCGAAATTTGGATGTTGTGGATTGGGATGTAACATTTGGGCTAGCTTTATGGCGCATTTGGAATGCACGTAATCGGAGAATTTTTAAAGGAGAAGCGACAGTGTGAGGGCGGATTGTTGAAAGAAATTGAAACTTGGAAGAGTAATGTCTCCTCGCGCGGTTATCAGGGGAGAAAGACGGTTGGGTGGGTTCGGGATCGGACGTGAGATGGTGTACGTGAAATGGATGGCCCCTCCTGGGGGTGGATTAAAATAAATACGGATAGCTCCTTTAACCCGTCGTCGGGGATGGCTTGCGCTGGTGGAGTACTACGCGATCATTGTGGCCGGTGGTTACATGTTTTTACCATGAATATCAGTTTATGCTCCATTACAGGGGCGAAATTATGGGTGCTTTTCCAAGGGCTCCAACTAGCATGGAGCACGGGTTATCGTCAGGTACTTGCGGAAGTGGATAGCTTATGTGCTTTCTCGATGATTCAAAGTGTCAATGTTGTGCATGGGATATATTAGTTCTTTAATCTTGGACAATAAGGATTTATTGAAGAGGGAATGGTCGGTGAAGGTATGTCATGGATACCAAGAATCCAACTTTGTTGCGGATTGCATGGCGAGAATGGCTACAAGGAGTCCGGGTGGATTCTAATCTTTCGATGTGCCACCGGATGAGGTTCGATAAAGTAAACAAAACTGTGTTTATCTATTGCAGCAGACAGGAATGTGTCTTATTGTATTTGATCACCAACACGTTAAGCATTCAGACAAACGACGCTGTAATGACGTGGCAACTTTTTATTACCATAAAGCACAGATAAAATGAGACCCTTGGAATTTAGTGACGCAATCGGTCAACTTTGAGTTCAGCTTCTTATCCTTTTATTTTTTTTTAAATTTAATTAAATTATCTCTTATAAGGGAGGTTAAACTGGAGTTTAATAGTTCACTAGTCTGGACCAATGATTAAGTTGATCGAACTGATATTTAATTTATTAACATTTTTAAATATATTACAACTAGTACGAATCCCGTGCGATGCACGGGTAAAAGATATTCATTAATATTTATAAATTAAAAATAGTTATTAAATAATATTTATAAATTAAAAATACTGAATCAATATGTAATACAATTTATATATATTTTAATTTATTGAAAATGTCACATGAATTCTATATCGTGCTAAACTACATAAAACACGTCAATTTAAAATTAGTACACAATCTTTATAGTGCACGTAACTAATAATAAAATACATTATAATCGTTTCAAAATGAAGGTCATTTTAAAATAATTATTTACAAGTTCGATTTGACGACAATGTGAATCAATAAAATAATTATTTTGGTAAAATTTTTATTATCATATATTTAAAATTCGATGTGGGATATATTCATAAACATATATTCATAGATTCTATGGTAATAAATTTGTAAGATAATTGCGGTATGATTAACTCAAGTTAAATATGAACTAAAATTTTCTAAGAAAATTTCGGATCTATTTAACATAGAAATTTTATTTAATGTGCAAACATGCTAGTAAAATTTAGAAGGTAAGTTAATGGATTTCATTCTGATATTGGATGGAAATTAAAAATGAAAGTAAAAAAATATTAAAAATTACTTTATTTAGTAAGCAAGAAAAAATAATCAAACCTTTTACATCGATATAGATATAGATACTTTATGTAACAAATGTATGCATATAAATATTGTTAATCGAATTGAATTTTTAAATGCTTAAATTAATTGATAAATATTTCATACATATTTATTATATATGGTTATGTATTATTTTTGCTTATATTAAAAAACACTTTTAAGCATACTAAAATTTATTCTAAAAAAATAAAATTAACCAGATTTGTCGGTCCAACTGGTCTGTTTTTGACCGGTTTTCATTTGTTTTCACCAATTCAACCGGTTCACTAGCAACCAGTTTTTTCCAGCGATGCCAATTCCAGGTCGGCCCAACGGTTCGATATGATGTCGAAAAGGATCATGCTACTTGTACTCTTTTGTGTACCACTTGGTTTACATCCAAGTGGTTCATTAACGGTAAATGGGTACATGTACCACTTGGATGTAAACCAAGTGGTACACCAAAAGCTACATATAGCATGATCCTATAAATAATGACCAGTATTTGACTAACAACTTTATATTATTACACCTAACAAACAATGCAATTTGCACCACAATCCACAATAAACAAATTGTACAAGTAAAGTTGTAATAAAACAATAAAAAAGGGACCAGGAATCATGGTAAATAATTGCAAATTGTGCTATTTTGGTGGGTTTGATGTCCACTCCTAAAAAGTAATTAAGTACTATTTTTGTTTATATTAAGAAAATGTCAAAATTTTGTTTATAATATTTTTTTTAAGGTATATCTATCACTTGTATATGAAAAATGTGTAGTTTTTTTTTTTAAGAGAATCCATTAGAACTGTCTGAAAAAACACTTCACTGTTCTTAAATATATGCCCATGGCCATACCCAACATTAGTATCATCACTCTAATAAAAAAAAAACAAGGTTACATATCTATTATTATATAATAGTAATAAAGATTTACTTTAAGTTACAAAGTAAATTCCCGCTTAAAAATTTAAATTTTACTACATTTTGTAATTTTTTTTTGAAACTCTTCGAAAAAGTAGCGGTTGATTTGTAATTTGAATTTTAGATTCATTCAAACATTTAAAGCAAAATATCATAGCAGATTTTTTTTTTATGCATTAATATTCTGTTTTGTCTTAACTTACATAATCAAATTCCTATCAATCATTAAATTTGCTCATATATTTTTAAATTAATTACATCAATAAATAATATTAATGTGCATTAAAATATTTATCATTATATAAAAAAATAATTTTACATTTTATTAGTGTTTATAAATAGTAATGACATTATACTACAATAAATTTTTTAATAAAATCATATTTGAATATTATGATGGACTAAATATGTAACATTATCATTCTTTTTGTATTAAAAATAAAAATATATATATGTTACAACATTATTTATATTCATATAAACAAGTCAGCGAGTTAACATATTGTTCAAAATAAAGTTTTGAAAAAAATATTCTAAATACGAACACCCGTGATTCTCACAAGTATATATATATATACAATAAAGAACATAAAATTTATGTATAACAAAATAAAAATTAAAAAAAATACTTACCACAAGGACCCCATGTTGCAGCAGAACCGGAGGCCGGGTCGGGCTTGCGGTTCCAGCCCGGCCCTGAGGAATCCTTTGCACGCTCAGTATGTATCCATCATCAGTCGTCACCTGGAAACACATATTATCAACAATCAAATTTTCCATCGTCAATTCACATCTTACAATAATTAGTTTGTGAAACTGTGGTGCGAATAATTAAAAAAAAAA
>CACSLK010024540.1:11795595-11811422 GCA_902706635.1 Striga hermonthica | reverse complement strand
TTTTTTTCTTTTGTTCATCTTCAACCCCTACAATTGCTCGTACTTGCGCATGCTTTGATCTGACAATGGTATACTCGTTTCTGTAGATGATCGATTAAGTGTTTTTGGTGTAGAATAATAATTATGATTTTATTACTATTATTATTATTATTATTATTATTATTATCATTATTAGTAGTAGTAGTATTTTTAGAGTAATGTTCTCCTACTCACGGTGAACACATGTTAATATGCTCACAGCTTATGTGGCATGCACACATTAGTGATGTGTTTTTTAAACATATTAACATCACCAATGTGTGCATGCCACATAAGCGGTGAACATATTAACATGTGCCCACCGTGGTAGGGGAGCATTACTGAGTATTTTTATTATAGTATTTTATTATTATTTCCTTATTTTTAGTTTGTAGGAGAATATTAACTTATATGACATTTTCTCATTTAGCAAGTTAGGGTTTTTAGTTTTGAGAGACTTATATAAAGGAATCTCATGCTTTATTGTTACTTGGTAAATTTTGAGATTGAATATGATATTGTGGTTTTGTGTGTTTTACGAGAGAGTATCTCGTGTATCCTTCCAAATTGTACGTTTCTCTATATCAGTCGGTATCAGCAGTCAATACGATTCACGATGTCGTCGGGACGACAAGATGCCGCAAACGAACGACGTGACGCAACCTTCAACGATCGGTTTCAACAGCTCAACTATCGATTTCAACAATTGGACGTGCGTTTCACGAATTGGTTTGCCGATCTTTCAACGGGGATCGAGGATTTGAGTTTGATGCTTAACAACATGATTGTTTCGGAATTGCAGGCGAACCGCGATGGGACCGTGGTCCGTTGTAATCTTGGGGGAGACAAGAGCGGACGTGGTGGACGCAGCCATATCGAGGCACCCCGACAGTGATCCCCGCCAAATGCGTTTTTTGGGCATGTGTGCAGAAATTAGGCTTGTGCATAGGGAATTTGGTTGCGAGGTTGGTCGATGGGAGGGCCCGTTTCATTTGGACATCCTCAAATTCGATGAAGAGCAAAATGACGGCCATTGTACGATGGTCCGCCCATTTTGATGAGGAGCCTCTAGTGATGAAGACATATTTATGCAACAATATGGATCCCGCGCGCGTGGGACGTCGCAGAGGTTGAGCCTTCGATTGGGAATCCGTCGTTCAGACCCGATTATCAGAGTATCTTGGTCAAAGATGTTTTTTGGAGCCGAAGCCGAGGCTCAATAACTGGTGAGCCATTTTTCGATTGTCTATCGTAAAGTCTCCCAACAATGGAATGCTTGGTTGTAGTTATGGATTTGAGCACGGTGAACAATGTGATATGTTTGGTGTTAATTCCACTGTGTGGGTTATGCGTAGTGAGGCGTGTACATGTACCTTTGCAGCAGTACAACACTTGCTCAAGCTTATGTTTCCCATCGGGGTTGTTGGGCAAACTTCATCTTTCGTGTTCAATCGGGGGAAACATCAAGTTATTCCTGTCATGGAGACGTCTTCAACGGGAACATGCCGGATTCGAAGGCGAATCCTACTCAACCGGGGGAGAATGATGCAGAATAATAAATATGATTATTATTACTATTATTATTAGCATTACTATTATTAGTAGTATTTTTATTATAGTATTTGATTATTATTTCCTTACTTCTAGTTGGTAGGAGAATATTTATTTATTTGGCATTTTCTTGTTTAGCAAGTTAGGGTTTTAAGTTTTGAGAGCCTTATATAAAGGACTCTCCTGCTTTATTGTTATTTGGTGAATTTTGAGACTGAATAAGATATTGTGAGTTTTGTGCGTTTTATGATAGAGTATCTCGTTTATCCTTCTCATTTGTAGGTCCTACATCAGTTTTCTTGTTATCGATTTTGATTGATTCTATATATGCAAAAATTTTATGGAGCCATTTAATAGATTAGGCTAGGGGTCATCTTATATGGGTTCTCAATCTGCCTAAATTATCCCTCGATTGATAGATTTAGCTAGGGGTCATCTTTTATGGGTAAAGGATTTGATGAATGAAAATGGTTTGGGTTGGAATGATTGGATGATTAAACAAGTATTTGATGTTTCAGATAATAATGCATCCTGACTATAAACTCTTTAAATCCATGGAAAGGGGACACGATTTCTGGAGCCTTGACAAGAAATGATTATTTTCAGTCTCTTCCTCCTATGCCTTTCTTATCTCTCAACAGGTGCATCAACTTGATATCCTCAAAACAGTGCTTACAGAAGAATGGTGAAGTCTGCCAAAATCCGAAGTTGGGATCTTAAAATAAAGGGCAACTCAAACACTTTCTCTGGAAGTGTTGCTCAGGTACACTGCCTGCTAAAACTAATCTCCTGAAGAAAGGATTTAATATTGATGTGATCCACACAGGCTGTGGAGAGGTTCCTGAGACAATCGAGCATATTTTTTTCCCTTGTCCAAAGGCACAAAGATTATGGGAGACAAGACCAATCAAGTGTTAGTGTTATATACTGAAAGCTTGGCTTTGGATAGTATTACACTTTTACCCTTTATGAATGAGAAACATGTTAGATTAAAAAATTTCTACGTTTTGTTGTTTTGCATTAAATAGTGTGGGTCGTCATCGGGCGAACCGAAGATCATGCTATCAGTTACTCGCGAAACAAGAATAATTGGTTCACAACCCAGATGTACATGAACACCCCATCGTGAACGGTTGTAGTGTCAACCGTACAGTTTGTCTTGACTGATTAGTTTCACTAGTACATTTATGTATTGAACAGGATCCCAGAGATGAGCAGTTCACTTTATACTGATCGTCGTAAACGAACTAGGCCTCGGTTAATTACTGTCTTAACCCGTAAGATATTAAACATGCATATATGTGTAGTACTTATTACTTTGATTCACATGGGTGATGCTTAGTGAACTGGGCCAATAGACCCGCTATCTTGGGTAATATTGCTGCATGTAGGATGTGTTGTTAGGATATTTACGGTCACCATGTGCGTTATTTTGATGATGTCCCCGGAGTGAGTTCATGAATGATTATTATGCTAAACCCTACGGGTGAATTAAATTTCGGCATAGTAATAATGTGATGAACGAGCGCTAGCTTCGGTTAAATAATAATAAATTATTTAATTCTTGATTGTAAGTAATCGAATTAATTAATGGACATTATATCTTAAACATGGGGAGATAAATCGAGTAATTATTATTGAAGTCTCAATTGTAAATTGGGTTAGAAAAAGAGAGTGCAATAATATTATGTTGGTTGCCCATTTAATTTTATTTAATTAATTAAAATAAGTGCCTTGGTCCACAAGTATTTTAATTAATTAAGGAGCCCTACTTCTAATCTCCTAAGGGTCCCTACTGTAGCTCTATATATACATCATTAAGCTCATGGGAAGAGACGTCTTATAATCTTATACGCCAATCACGCCGCCCCATATTCTCTCTTTCAATTCCCATTCAAGATTTATCTTCTTCTTGTTGTTCCACCGGTACAAGATTAAGAGGTGTTTGAGATATACAGTCGAAGATCTGTAGGTAAACCGAGACGAAATATATTTTGTCGTACAGAACTAACTGGAGTTCTGATCAAGACGTGCAACATACCCAGATGACCGTATAAATGAGAGCTTTCCAACACAGCCGAGATTGTAGCTTTTCGATGCCGCACGCGCCCTCACGCGCCGCCGCAAGCTCCCAGGACTGCAACTTAGTCTTCTTTTGTTTGCACCTGTTTGATCCAGTTTTCAATCCGATCTTGTTCGTGCAACCCTAAGAGGCCATTTGCAGTCTACTTTTCATTGGTGTGCTGTATACGACCATCCAGAAGATCCGCCAGATCGCCATAAATTTTAAGTCGTAAGTTTTCTACGCAAACCTTTAGATCCGCTGCGCATAGGTTTACGTTTGCTATTGAATTTGTGATTTGTGCATAACGAGTTCCTCATAGATCCCAACATCAAGTGGGATGGAATTTGCACTTTTAATACTTCTTTCAGTTCTTGGTGGTGGCATGTATGTTCCATAGACCGCTCAAAGGTAGCTGAAGCTAGAATTCAACTTACAACTTACATGCTATGGTGGCTATGAAAGCAATGAATTTATGGCTCTTTCAAGAAACTAATTTCCCAGTCAGAGTGGTGTTGAAGGCAGCTCACAAAGATTGGTTCGACTTTGCTGTTATGAAGTCTTCTGCATAGTGTTTCACTCATTTTTTGTTTGGTTGTATTTAGCTATGTGGCTTCTTTTGTGTTTTTCTGTGGTTGGGTGTATAGTTTTGGGAAAAAAATTGTGACCAACCTGAACTTTGGGGTCTTTTTGGATTTGCAACCTAATCTTTTATTTTTGATAAATTGCAACCTCAACTATACGTTATTGATAAATACCAACCTCGGCCACCGAAATTGGCCGAAAAATTGCTCTTTCGGGTTCAACTCGATATTGCTCGGAAATTGACCCCTTTGGTGCTGGCTTTCCACAGCCTTGGCCAGTTGGCCAATTTGCATCTCCAAATTTTTCAATTGAGCTCCCACTGTCGTAGCCAGTTGTGTCACTTGATTCTCAATCTTGTCCAACTTCTCTTCATCTCTGTTGAAATGATTTCTCGTCTCATTCTTGAAAGTTGCCAAGATATTTTCCATGTCCGTCTTCTTTTCTTCGACAATCTCGCCATTCACCACCTTGAACCCCGGTGGTTGCAGTACATTCTTCGTATTTTCATAGGAAAAGTTTTCATGATTCCTATTATTCGGGTGATAAAAACCCGGCACCGTATTAGGGCGATAGTTGTTGAAGTTCCGAGTATTGATAAAATTAGCCTCTCCTAAAGGATCCGGTGATAACACGTTGCCTTGCACTCCACTCATCTCATCAGCTCCTTTTGTCAAAGCATTCAATTTCGTCGTCAATGACGACATCTGAGCCGCTAACTCCTTAATTGGATCAAAAGACGTCACCTCCGCCGCTCGTCTAATGTTCGACCTCTCGGAAGGCCACTGATAACTGTTCATGGCCATCTCTTCTAATAAATTGGACGCTTCCTTCGGCGTTTTAGCCAATAGAGCTCCTCCAGCAGCCGCATCTACAAAGGCTCTCGTTTGGCTCAACAACCCATTATAAAAGAAACAAAGTTGTTGATCCTCCGGAAAACCATGTTGAGGGCATCTTCTCAACAATTCTCTAAATCGATCCCACGCCTCGTATAAAGTCTTCGAGTCTTGCTGCCTGAATTGAGTAATCTCGCTTTTGAGTTGCATCGACTTGCTTGGAGGAAAATATTTAAGCAAGAACTTCTGGTTCAACTCCTCCTAAGTCTTAATGCTCCCATCAGAAATCATCGACAACCAACTCCGAGCTTTATCCCTTAGAGAAAAAGAAAAATAGACGCAGCCGTATGGCATCCTCGGAGACACCATTGTACTTGACCAAATCACAAATATACAAAAATTGGGTCAAGTGTTGATTCGGATCCTCGGTCGGGAGTCCAAATTGGTTGTTTTGCACCATCGAGATATAAGAGGGCTTCAACTTGAAATTATTTGCATTGACGGGTATATGCGCAATCCCGCCAAAATTCTTATTAAATTCAGGCCGAAAGTGATCACGAATCGCTTGCTTCTGTTGTTCTTGCTCTGCCATTGTGCTCTTTGAATTGCCCCTTCTTTCTAGTTGTTGCACTATTGCATCTAGCGAATGCTTCAACTTCGTCAATCAAGGGTTGTAGTGGTGCACTTTTAGGGCGAGTTAACATGCACGTCTTGAAATCAAGAATAAGAAAGATTATGTCACCAATAATAAAAAAAAAAACATCTAAATTAAAAATTTCACTACCTATCCTAATATTGGTATAAATAACTATATTGGTCCCCGACAACGGCGCCAAAAACTTATTAGCCTATATTCTTAAAGCTCGACCGCAAGTGTACGGCTTCGCTCGTAGTATGTGGCAAGCAAGGTCGTATCCCAAGAGACCAAATAATTAATATATCAAGTACAAGATTATGATAGTGTTAACTTTATTTAGATGATCGAAAATGAGATGGATTAATTAACTAAGAGATTATAATCAAAGAAAATAAAGGAAAAATAAAGAACTAGCAAAAACACGTGAGAAAATATATGGGAACGATAGATTCTAAGACGTTGGGTTCAATTAACAGTTAGGATTCTTCAGAAATATCACACTAAATGTTTTCTTTATCTACCCTATAAGATGATCACAAATTTAGCTTATCGGCCCTCTCGAGATCGATAAAACCGTAGATTAAATCACATATATTAGCGTCTCCACTCAAGACATGCAATTCAACTCCAAATAGATTAAAAGATCTAATATCCTCACAACAACCTACTAATCTCTCGATTCAAGCAAGTAAATTGTGTCAAATATTAAAAACCTAATATTGAACTCATCTCTCGAATTATGCACAATATTATCAGACATGCAAAAGCATTGGCCAAGTACTAAACATGAAATAAGAACAAAATATTTGAATAAGGTTCAAAAGAAAGATAATTAATTATAAATAAATCATCAAAATCGCAACATATTAATCTACTACTAAGTCTTAGAATCAATAAATCTAGCCACTCATGGTCGAATTCAAACACATGACATATTAAAAATCTACATGATCAATAAAAGTTCAAAAGGAAAGAAGAAATAAAAACTAGGAATCTTGTTGATCTTTCAATCTTCTTGATCCCTTCGTAGTTGATCTTCCTTTTGCTTCCCAAATGCTTCTCTTGTGTGTTCTATGGCTCTACTCTCTGCGTATTCACGTTCCCTTCCCCCTTCAAAATAAGGTAAATATGCCTTTTTATATGTCCAAAACCCTTCTCATTATCCAAAAAGGCAAGCTTTAAAAATCTGTCTGCGCGCACGACACGGCCATTGTGCCCGTGTCACCGTCCGTGTCGCAGCCCGTGTCACGTCAAAAGCTTCGAAATCCTTCAGTTAGGTGACACAGCCACCTGACATGGGCATGATGCCCGTGTCACTGCCCGTGTCACACCCCTGCATGCACGCTTTTGTCGATTTCGCTCGTTTCTTCCATTTTTCTTTTCCGTGCATCAATAATTCATCATCACGGGGTCCTAGGTACTCAACGTGTGCCTCCAATAGCCACAAGCTCTACAAATATGT
The DNA here is from genome assembly GCA_902706635.1 of Striga hermonthica. Lineage (NCBI taxonomy): Eukaryota > Viridiplantae > Streptophyta > Magnoliopsida > Lamiales > Orobanchaceae > Striga > Striga hermonthica. The sequence continues at coordinate 11,804,274 of CACSLK010024540.1, read as the reverse complement.
AAAAATATCTACAAAATAAGCACGTGTAATACCTTTCCAACAAATAGAGAATTAAAGCACAAATATGCAATGACTAAGCTCTAAATACTCTATAAATATGGTGTAAAATCACACATGAACAGTAAGAACCCTAACCCTTAATTGTTCAAATGGAGTGGAGGCAAACAGCTGAGAATATCATGGAAAGATTTTGACAAATGAACCATTTTGATGAAATCTAATACTAAATAACTACGAGTTAACACCTACAAAACACCAAAAAGAAAAGAAATCGAAAGCATTAAATCCCTAAACCATACCAGAAAGTGCCAACATTGTGTAATAAACTAAGTGTAACAAACTTACCGTAATCTGGAAAGAACCTATCAGTTGTAATAGTCGTGCGTTGCTCACGAATTTTCTGAACCATTTCATTGAAGAATCAAAGGTTTAGGGTTGTGAAATTGGGGAAATCGCGAAATTAGGGGAAATCGGGATTTGAGATTGAAGAAATTGGGGACTAAGGATATTTTAATAGTATGATAAGATTACAATTTTACCCTTAAGCTCCGTTGTTTCGGTGTCTGAGGTGGGTACTTATCAATAACGTATAGTTGAGGTTGCAATTTATCAAAAATAAAAGATTAGGTTGCAAAGCCAAAAAGCCCTAAATTTCAGGTTGGTCAAAAAAATTTTTCCCATAGGTTTTTATAGCTTTAGCTATACTCTAGGCAGTGGCTTAAGCTTTTTTCTTACTGTGTTTGCTTTGTTAATTCTAGCTTTAGCTAGGCTCTAGGCAGTGGCTTAAGCATTTTTATTATTGTTTGTTTTGGTTAGCTGCATTTTAGCTCCCTTGCATTTCTGCGGGGTTTCTAGGCCGTTTTTAAGCGTGTCCTCCTAGTTTGTATTTTAGGTTTAGTTGCTTGTTGACCTCTGCATTCGAACATTGTTCCCTTTGAGCTTTAAAAGATTTCTCTATCGGAAAAAAAAAAACAATTACACAAGTAATATATGGGTATTGTGCTAGGAAAAAGTCAAATGTGAAATTAGGTGGAATTTGGGGTAAATTATACTTAATGAAACTACACATGCTATTACTACTCATCGGGTGTTGGGGTATACATAATATTCATTGAGTTGGGTATATAAAATATGTAATTACTAAACATCGCTCCTATTTTCTTAAAATGTTCAAAAAAANNNAAAAAAAAAAAAAAAAAAAAATCCAGTCGGCCGGTATCATCGGGCGACCGACCGCGTGGACGGCCGGTCATCCGTATTATACTGTTTTTTTTTTTGTTTTTACAAATAAATTTTTTATTTATCATAAAAATTATGTTAGAGTTTAGAAATTATTATGTTATATATTAGAATTTATTATTTTGTTAAAATTAAAAATTATTATGTTATAAATTAGAATTGATTATCTAGTAAAATTATTTTCTTTATTAATAAATTCTAATTTTATTAAAAACACACACTCACACACAAAAAAAAACATTGTATAATTTTATTTATTAATTAATTAGTTTGTATAATTATATAATCAAAACTTAGAATTATATAAAATTATTATAGTGATTTTTTAATCAAAAAGTGGAATTTTTTAATGTGAAAAATAATTTTACTAGATAACCAATACTAGTATATAACATAATAATTTTCAAATTTTAACATAATAATAATAAATTTTAATTTATAACTTAATGAATTCTAATTTTTAACATAATAATTTCTAAGTTCTAACATAATATTATTAATAATAATAAATAATAATTTATGACATAATAATTTTTAGATACTAACATATTTTCTATAATAAATAAAAATTTTAGAAGTAATAATAACAAAAAACGGACCTGAAATTGCAGTCGTGCACGGTGCGGCTGACGAGCAATTGTGGCCGTGCATGGTGCGAAACCTTCCGGCCGCGCCAAAAACTTTTTTTTTATTTTTTTATCAGAAAAAATGTCAGGGATAAAATTGTAAAAAAATGGTAGGTAGTAAAAAAGGAAAGGTGGTTTAGTAACACCCACTAAATATTCATTTGACAAACTAGCTGTTTTTTGTTTCGTTTTCTATGGAAGATCAATCAATCCAATCTTTCAAGTTATTGGTGGTCTTTGTAGATTCGAATAGTTTGAATCTTGTTCGGAATTCACATCTCTTTTTCTTTTTCTTTCTTCTTTCAGAATGGCATTTTGACTTTTAAATAATGATGAAATGGAAAGTGATGTTTCATTTCTTATCCTTTCATATTGACATTTAGGATGTGCGGTTAGATACAAATATTTTTTAGTTAATTATGGTTAATTTTAAAAAAGATAATATAATTTATTGTTAGTGAAATTTTAAATTTATATTAGAATAATATTTAAAATAAGTAAAGTTCATCTGATGTAAAAATAGAGAGAGTCGATTAGAAGTGATTTTAGTTTAAATTATGTAAGAGAAGGAAACAATGAATTAAAGGCGATATGTAAGAAAAAATAGTTGACATTATTTAATTATATTGATAATATTGAGGTTATGTGATTGAGTTAAAGTTGAGTTAGATTTTGAGTATAAATTGAATTTCTGCTAGATGGATCTATTTCCTCTGCCTTGTTTATATGTTCGCCTAAGGGATTTTAATATTCGAGTTGGATCAAGGCACAGTCATTACCTCTCTCTGCCCCATCTCTTACCCGACGATCAATAAAGAGAGATTCATGGTTGGGGTGGAGTAAACGAATCCCCTATTTCGGAATAGAAAGGCACTGATTCCACATATGGCTATGAATCAATAGCCGGATAAGACGTGTTTTGCCTTCTTTCTCCCCGGACTCGGATATGAAGAAGCCTAAGTTTATTATTCAACTATGGAGATGAGGCTCGATGTAATTGACCTTGACAGCTTCTTTAGAATTCAAATTAATCTAGAGACTCTACCTAGTTCATTCATCCGTCCTATATACAAACACACCCTTAGAATGTTTTTTAATAGAAAGCTTATTTTGCTATATTTGTGTTTCGTATTGACGCATGTACAAACTTGATAACTACTAAGTTTGAAAATTATCATAAAATTATTTTATCCTTTTTTTTTTTAAAAAAAAAAGTACCATACATTACCTTTCATTTTGATACATAAGACTCATTTGATTGTTGGACGACATGAAACCCCCGTGTATAACCAAATTATGCCCCGTTATAAACCTCGATTCGTCACTCGCTAGGAACAACATCCCCTAGCGACATCCTCCATGCTGGCTCACTGCCACGCAGAGGACTTGTTTATTGTATTTTTGTCCTTATTTTCTTGTCTTTATGTGTTTTATTTTGTGGTTTTTAGGTCCGTTTTTAGGCTCGACCGGTCCATTTTGTCGTATTTTGTATATTCTTGCTCTTGTATAGCTTGTTCGTATTTTTGCGCGTTTTCTCTTTGTTTTCGGTGTGATTAGGTCCATTTCATCGCGCACGAGGAGACGAACCGTCCGAGCCGACCGAGCCGTCCAATTTGGAAATTCTGACCAAACCATACCCAGAGGAAGAGCATTCATAGACAAGAATTTCGGTCTAAGTTTCGGGCGAATCGGAGTTCGTTGCGAGAAGATAGAGCGAAACGAAGAATCAAGCACGAACCGAGCCCACGCCCGCACGCACGCCTCCGCATGCCCACACGCCAAGCACACTCGCGAGCTCGCCTCAATTCCCGCGAGGTCGAGAGCTTCTCATTTGCCATAGCCACAGCACGCCGCGAGCTCGCCATCATTTCCGCGACCTCGAGAGCACTGCGCGGCCTTGCCCAGTCCACGCTCGCGAGCCCGCCTTCATTTCCGCGACCTCGAGAGCACTGCACGGCCTTGCCCAGTCCACGCTCGCGAGCCCACCTTCATTCCCGTGACATCGAGAGCCCCCCTTGCCCGTGCACTTGTGCTGCCTAGTGCTCGCGAGCTCGCGAATTTCATGGCTATATCGAGAGTATTTTAGTAAATGTGCGTGTTTTTAGTGTGTGTTTGTGGTGTAGCTATATATAGACATCTTGCTTTGTCTTTTTGGAGACAACTCTCATTTCCCAACTTTTAAGTTGGGAAAATTATCTCTATTTCTTTTTTCCTTTTTATGCTTAGGTTGGGGGTTTTATTACTCATATTTTCCGGTAAGTTTTCGGCTACATCATTTTATTTCAAGTTTCGAACTTTTCCATCCGGTGTTCTTCACGCATGCATTAGGAGAGTGGGTAATTAGCTTTAATCCTCATTACTTCGAATTTGCCCTCTTTTGCTTATGATGTGTTTCAAGGTGAATGTGGTTTTGCTTGTTGATTGGAGGAATGTTCGATTCTTGTAGCTCGTCGACATGTGTTAGGGATTAGTTGGTGCTTATCTTGTTTAAAGATTGCGACTTTGTTTAAAAGTGTAGTCATTTAGTAGAAAGCTCGATTTAATGACCTAGGATCACTTGGCAATGTTGATGTCCCTCGGTTCTTTTTGTGTTGGTTCAAGTGATAGAGACCCCGGTTGACCTAAAGCTCTCAACTTTGTCTTTAAGTTTTCATTTGCTTTCGATTTCTAATTGCGAGTAGTGTTTAATTCAAACCCAAACCAAGCGATTAGCATGTCTAGGATGTTTTCGTTTGTGTGACTTTGATGACTAGGTAGTAACCGAAGCTCCGAATAGCCTTCCTTTGAGAACGACCCGAGGCCGGGTAACTCGGTTACCAATACCCAAAAATTTACTAAACAGGACTCCCCTACTCTCTCACTATCTTGTTCAAGTCCTCGGGCTGCAAATTCAGATGCCCAAGCACCCGTCTGTACCACCCACGAGCATCTCCAAGGGCACCCCGTGCAGAGAGACGCAGTTCACCTGAATCCCGTGCAGAGAGACGCAGTCCACCTGGATCTCATGCACCCCAAGCTCGCAGGCTGTGCTCTTCGCCAAGCCCAGGATGGCCCATTGGACGACCTTATAGAGGTTCACGGCGAGTAGGGATGCCTGAGGCTCGGTTTTGAGGCCTGTGATGCTTCCATCTGGCTCTATCACGCCTGAGTTGTTGAACATGATAACTAGCCGGCCTTTCCAATCGACCGCCACCAGGACCGCATGCTCCATGCCACTCTCGACAGAGACGTCGCAGTGAGCGTACTGGCCGCTGATCGAGGTGGTGAGCTGCGACCCAGGCCATACATTGCCTTTCAGTTTACCCCTTCGATAGCCGAGGAGCCATTGGGTGACCTCTTTTTTAACCTTACACTTTTGTATGAAAAATGCCAAATCTTGAGCAATTATAGCTCTTCTAATTTCGAACTCGATGCTACACTCTCCGAGCTCCACAACCCATTTCGCCATCCTCCCTGCGACTGAAGGTCGATTTAGGGTACTTTTTAATGCATAATTAGTTTGGACTATGACTTTGTGGGCCAAGAAAAAAGGCCAAAACTGGCGTGCCATAGATATGAGTGCTAGCGCAGCCTTCTCAACCTTTGAGAAGCTCTGCTCCTCACCTTGGAGTACTCTACTGGTATAATCGACTTCTACTGACCTCCTTCTTTTTTAATCAAAACTGAACTAATAGCCTTTTTGCCTATTGGCAAGTACAGAACGAGCTCGTCTCTAGGCTCTGGTTTAATAAGCAGCGGCAACTCTTCCAAAAGTTCCATAAGCCAGTCAAAAGCTTGTTGGGTTGGAGTAGTCCACTCAAATCTTTGATCCCTTCCTTTGTGCTTGAAAAAACGGAAAGCTCTTTTCTCAGACTTAGCAATAAACATGCTTAGTTTGGCTAGTCGACCTGGGAGGACACGAACTTGTCTTAAATTGTTTGGGTCTTGTATTTCAGGCGTCGCCTTGAATTTTTCCAGATTCACTTTAGTTCCCCTTTCCATGACCAAGTAACCCAGGAACTTCCCCGAACTGACCCCGAACTTTCACTTTGTTGGATTCAACTTTATGCCATAGCTACACAATGTTTCAAAAGTCTCTCTGAATTTAGCGTCGTGGTTCTCAGCTTGCTCACTCTTTACGAGTATATTTTCCACTAGACCTTTATATTTCGCCCCACCTAATCATTAAACATCCTATCAACTAGCCTATGGTAGTTCGCACTCGTGTTCTTAAGCCCAAAGGGCATTACCACATAGCAGTATGTTTCTTTAGATGTCACGAAGCTAACTCGCTTACAGTCTTCTACTGCTAGAGTTATCTAGTGGTACCTTTGTGAGACATCCATCATGTATAGATAATGTATAGTGATCCTTCGGACACGCCTTAATTAGGTCTCTGAAATCATTAAACATCCACAGTTTACCATTGCCTTTTTTGACCATGACTGAATTGGATAACCACTCTAGAAATTGTGTGGGTCGTACATGACTTAGTTTTAACAGCTTGTCAACCTTCACCTTGATGACTTGGTCGAGCTTCGCACTGAAGTGCCTTTTATTATGCCTTAATGGTTTTACTGCTAGATCGATGTTGAGTATATGCTCGGCAATTTCCAAGCTTATTCATGTTAGGCCGTCTGCCGAGAATGCAAAGACGTCTATGAACTCTCTCAGGAAAGCGATTAACGCCACTATAATATCTATCCTCTGGGAGGTGGAAACCTACTTTAGTGACCTTGTCGACCTTAAGCTCAAACTTAATGAGCTCATCTTGCGATGATATCTCCAGCTTCTCATGCTTACTACTACTACCTGAACTCTCAGGGTGGTCTGCTTTCAGGCTTTTCTTCGCTCTCTGGACTTCTGAGTTTTTAGCAAGACTTGGTAGCAACTTCTGGCCCGCAATTGGTCCTCTAGGACCTCATAAGCTGATTCTCGGCTGGGAATTTCACCTTCATGTAGTATGTTGATACTGCTTCTTGGAAAACGTTCAAATCAGGTCGCCCTAGAATGACATTGTAAGCTGAAGTAGAATTCACCACCAAAAATTTGATCAACCTTCATTTCTTCAACGACAATTGACTCAGCCTACTGACAGGTACACCTCGCCCACTGTCTTGACTTCACCTCCATCGAATTCGTAGAGAGTTGTATTGATTGACTCAATTGCTGTCTTTAGGCCCATCTGCTTAAGAAATACTCGAGGATGATGTTGATTGAGCTACCTATGTCCACCATGACTCGTTGCACACATAACTTTCGATCTCTATGGTTACGACAAGGGCATCATTGTGTGGTGCTGAAATACCACGAACATCCTCTGGCCTGAAGCTTAGAATGGCTTCGGTTGCTCGTTCTAGATCCCCCCGACCTTTTCCCATGACATGCTACAAATGCCATGCTCTGGGGAATCTTTTACTTTTACTTTTATCTCCTTGCCTTTTGATATTTTTGCCGATGTTTCTCCTTCCACGCCTTTTTGGTTTTCTTGAAAATTTTTCTCTGAATGATATGATTGTGAGAATACAATCAGGCCCTTATAGGCAGTAAAATATTGTCTTCTTGCCACAGACAACACCAATTTGTTGTATCACTTTTCGTCACGAACTAGGTTGAACTGCCTATGTTGTGAACTTTCAACATCTTTAAGCTCCAGTGACATGCAATACGCCGGTAGGGGTCCCGATAGAAAACCTCTGACAGTCAAGTCAGAACTTGCTCAACAAATATATATGAGAATATGTAACTTAAGGCGTAGAATGTGATATCTCAATGAAGAAGAACATGGTAACCTTATATAGGACAATTGCCTTGGTGCCTAAGAGAGTCTTTGTTAAAAGGAAATACAACCAAATCACATTTCCTAACATACCACGTCTCTATCTGGGAAAGTCTCATTGAACAAGTGATATTTTCCTTCTTACTAGGATTGCTTCCCCCTTACTGTACAACCCTTAGGTCCCTAGGACGTAACTTTGAGCTCCTGACTTACTTCTTGCGGCTTACCCGAGGTCGAACCTAAACACACCCTGAGGTCTAACCTGACTCAGATCTTACGACCTCGATACCTCAAGGTCGATTGTATTACCGAGCTTCTAGATATCGGTACCTCCAGGTCGACTTCTTCTGGTCGGCCAGTACCTTGAGCTCGAGTTCGAGCTCCCTGACTGGGTTGCTTACTTCTGGACAGGTTGAAGCTTTTCTGGACCAGCCTATTACCGAGTTGTCTGCTCAGGCCAATCTGTCGAGCTATTTGAGTGCTACATCAACAGTGCAAAACCCAAAAGACATGTTCGGATCCAAAAAGAGACATCTCAACCTCGATATCATATTTCATTTAACGCTTCAAATGAAAAGACGTCTTATTAGTCTCATCTCATGTTTGCTTAACTAACGCTATGATCGACAATCGTACCAGATGATCATCCTCAAAAAGTTCAAGCTTCACAAGGTAGCTTCTCGGGTGTGTGTCGGTTATGTCCTCCACCCATGGGAACCTGAGGCCCTCTTTGTTGCACATTAAAATCTGTATGGACTATAAACTGGGCCATTAAACCTCGACAAATGGATATTGAAAAAAGTCTCCTCCTATTGGGCTTGCAAACTCAAGAAGGGAGAAACCTGTTAGTGTTATTTTTGTTATGTTTTTATTGATGTTTTTTATTATTATTTTTATGTATTTTTAGTAATTTTGTGGGATTTTGGGTAATTTTTAGTTTCTTTGAGTAATTTGTAATATTTAAGTATTTGTGTGGAATTTTGTATATTTTCCTTGTATTTTTTGAGTATTTGTAAAATAAAAGAACGGTCGAAAATCTCGGAAGAGCAGAATTTT
>CACSLK010024540.1:11768146-11794289 GCA_902706635.1 Striga hermonthica | reverse complement strand
TCTATTGTGTGAATTGAATAAACGTACAATTTAATCCGGCTAACCTTCCTTAGAGAACGACCCGAGTCGGGTAACTCGGTTACTACTTGCCCAAAAATATTGCAAACAAAACCCAAGAAGCATCGCTGGAAAGACACACCGATCTCTCCGATTGACGGCGATCTATAAAAAATATCGATCGAACCTTGTACCGTCCTTGAGAAGAATGAAGATCTCCCTTGTGTGAACATAAAACCTCTAAAGCGTACCGATGAAGAGTTAGCCCAATCTGTCCCATCATCAAATGTTGAGAATTTGCATGGATACACGCATCGCCACCATGTGCCCCTAGTTGACATGGTGCATTTAGTGTACTCTTACATTTTTCTTGTATAAACACGATAACTCATGCCCCTCACAAGGACACAATCATAATAAAATGAAAAGCATCACACACAGAATATATACTTTCAATATACTTTTTCGGAGATTTCTATTGTCCTTGTCGATCTTATCTACAAATCGACAAAGTCAGTATCCTTTATTTGCTCCATTTCAGTTTTTCCTTATCATCATACTACCACATTATCAGTCCGTTACAAAAAATATTAATCCTGTAGTTACCCTCTAATTAAACAGTCCTTTTAAAACATAACTAATAACCATTGGTCGTCACCAATTAACATTTCACCATCACGAATAATCTTTACACCACTGGATTCGTGAATTTAGAAAGAGAAACATACGACTACTATATTTGAAAATTTGTTTCTTCAACATCAATTCCACATTTCACTACAATTGTTATCTACTTTTATCGATCGACATTGAGCAAACAACACAAATAGAAATTGTTGTTGAAATTATAATAGCATTTTCGAATTAGATTATGCCAAACATACCTTTTTAATAAAAACTTACCACATAAACTTTAAACTGCAAGAACCACATCTTATATAATCGATTTTGCTATGGAGCCCTGGGATGACTCGACTTATGGAATCATCCTTAGTTATCCACTAATGGTGTATTGACACGTGTTCTGCAATAAATACACATTGAACACATGTCAATACATAAAGTTATGGATGACTCCATAGAATTTCTGCATATATAATATGAATTCCAAGTTAATTGATAATTAATTGGGTTCCATGCATCCTTAACCTTGTAATTGTCTAATTAATTGGGTTCCAACTTTAAACTGCACAACAGTCTCGGCTTGCATGATATCATTAACCACGTTGTTCTTATTCATATGATAGAATCAAATTTTCTGCTCATTTAAATAAAAAAGACCATAATATTCAAACTCAATTATATGTGTGAGTCAAATTTTCTACCCATTAAAGTCAAAAGAACATGTTATAGCTTCGAATATTTTGAAGAAAAATGTTTGTTCTTCCCTGATTTTTTCAAACTACGTTTCTTGAATTAGTTCCATCGATGGTAGTTACAATAAAGAATGTCGAGTTCTCCTCGACTGTTAATCTTTTGAATTTGTAGCTTTATACGTCACCATTTTCTCTCACCATATCAAAAAATATATTATTCCATTTCCATTTTCACGACAAATCATCAATAAGCTAGTATATTTGATTTTAGTTTTAGTGAAGTGCTGTAAATTGATCAATAGTTATATTGGTAGATTTCTTGACCTAAATGTTTTATGCAGAAACCCGGCTGTAAATCTATTTTTTGCTTAAGTATTCAACATGAAAGTTGTGGATATATTTGTTAGCTACTCATTGATTTAGGAATCACCTGAATAGCATGCTTATAACTCATGTTATCTTGGAAATGCTTAGACCATGCGAGTTGTGCATTTTCATTTCTAAACTGCAACTATGTTTTGTGTCGTTGTTGAACTATGTGGTTAAGTGACATCGCATGAGTGTAGTTAGGTGTTTGTGTGTTAAATAGTCTTTCATAAGACTATATATTTTGTGTAATGTAGGTGTAATGAGCTGTGTTCTCGGCACACCTTTTTCCCCGATTTTCGGTGATTTCTTTCTCCGGTTACCAGGTGGGTTGTAATTGTAAAATTTGCTATGCCTTAATTAATTATTTTTGCTGTTGTATGATCAAATTATGCATGTGAACCATGTAGCCTTCGATGTGAGCTATATTGGCTGTTATCCCCGTAGCTATAGAACGTACCTTCGGGTAGTCTCTTTTATTATTGTTGGCAGTCAGGGCGTGAGCCTTGTCTGGTGATCCTTGTATGTAAGGTCAAGGCGTGAGTTTTGGCATTCGGGGTGGATTATTGCTCCTGCTGGCCGGGCACTCGTTGTAAGGCCTTCGAGGAAGGCGTTCGGTATATAGCGCGGCAGTAGTCTATTGTTATAGGTGTGCACGTGAGACCATTATTAGAAAAACAATAATCAATAGAAATGCAATAATATCTAAGTTCAGTTCAAAGCGGAAGCATTTATTCAAATTAAAGACCACCACTCGCATCCCTTCCGCCGTGCCGCATAAACTAACCTGCATTCGTGAATAGCAGGTGGGAATGAGCACAATAAGAAAATCGAGGTGCTCACCGCTATGAAATAATTAATATCAATTTAGTTGATTGTTTTATGATTAGATTTAACAATATTATATTACAATATACTTTGTCCACCTTTTATTTTTATCTACTTTTTTTTTGTTACAATCTCCATTCATAGTTACATTATAATCTCCCACTAATTCATATCAATTTGTCTTCTCCTATGAATCTCGCAAGGAAAAAATATCAAACTATGAAGGTTAGAAATATCACTTATGAGTTGTCCCACATCGTAAAAATAGACCCACCTTATAAGTTTAATGGGCTACTCCTTCTTCCACTAATTGGTTTTGGGATGGAACCTCACTTGGGCTTCATATGAGTTTTTTTCGTTTATGGTGCGCTTCATGTTAGTGAGACCACACCCGTTTACCCCCGGTTTCTTACAATGAATATTGCAAGAAATATACAAGAAAACAGAAGTAATAAAAAAAGCCTTAGCGAATATTTATGTGTTTTCCTAATATTAATCAATTAAATAAACAATCCCTAGCAACTGCACAAAAAATTGTTCGCTAACCGTTTTTGCTACCCAAAAGTGTACGACGTAGCTATAACCTATAGGTAGTGACGAATAAAGTCGTATTCCACAAATATTGTACTTGAATTAATAAATATCAAAACAAAAATGATCAAATATTATCTAGGCTAATGCAAACTAAATAGACCAATTATGAACTAAGAATTAAACTAAGAACTAAATTATTTAAGAAATAAAAACTTGTGAATGATTAGACAAAAGAATGAATAATGGCATAGATTCTAGGTTATGCTTTACTCGAAATTAATTCCTAAAATATTTAAATCTAATTAAACCTTAATTAATCAACTAGTACAGATCCCGTGCGATGCACGGGGTGCACAAAATTAAGGTCATTTATCAAGTCTTATAATTATATAAATGAATAAAGAAAAATGTACGGAATATATATAGTACGTGACCTGTAATAGGCCAAAATGTGAACACGGGTGATGCACGGGGGCACAATTTTAAGGTCATTTATTAGTAAAGAGTCTGTGTGATGCACGGGGTGCACAATTTTCTAGTATCTGTAATACAAATACATACCGTATGCACGAGATAGAAGCAATAAATGAGTTATTTCCACAGAGCTTTCCCGTTAAGTAGCTCTTGAATACGGGTGCATAGTTTGTAGTACGTACTATAAAATCAGAACAAATTTCCATACAATTAGATAATAAATTAGATAAGCCTTTTTTATTCAGTAAAGATTTTACGTACTTTTTTTTTACTTATCGGATGTTATGAGATTTTTTTGTTAAACCGATTTGATGAGATATAATACAAATACAATTAGAGGATTGAACAAAATCAGAACATATTTCTATACAATTAGATAATAAAAAGGAATTAAATAAAGAAAAGAAGAAATTAGATAAAGAATTTTGAATCTACCTTTTTTTTAGTATAGATAGACATTACGTACAAATTTTGATTTCACCGATTTTATGAGATTTGTTTTGACAAAATCAAAGACGAACACTGAAAAATGTTTCTATTAACATTTACAATGTGTATTTAGTGTTTTTATTTTGGCAATTTATTCTTTTTAAGTGTGATATATAAATATTAAAAATACTTAAAATATTTTATAACATCTATAAAAAGCATCTAAAATATTCTATATTATTCACAAATAATGTTTGAAGGTACCTAAATATTTCCCAACACCCGTAAAAAAAATATGTCTATAAATTCTTCATTTGACCTCCATATAAGTATATATATAGAGAGAGCAAATGTGTAAAAAAAAATTATACAAATAATATTTAAAAGTATATAAAATATGAGTAATTAGACAGGTGAAATTTAGATTTTTAAAAAATCTATATAGATAATGTATTTAGAGTAGTAATTAGACTTTTATTTATTTACTTTTAAAGTTGTTACGATAGATGAGGGATGTGATTTTTTTGACTCGTGGAGATGAAATTTTATAAGACGGGTTATGAAATTTTCTAAACTCGTCCATATCTATGCGATTAGTTTTTTTAAGCTGGTTATATAGATTTAAAATTGTAAAAAAAAAAAAAAACATTCATATATCATTTGATTTAGTATTTTCGGCGAGCTTCATTAATTTAAAAGTATAAAATAAATAAATAAAAAAAATACAATTAAAAAAGTTACGGCCAGTTGTATGGAGAATTAAACTAAATCCAATTTTGTAGGATGCATTAAAAATTGATTAGATTTTATATGTAAAATAAAATAAAAAATAACTGAAATAGTTTTACGTGTTGCAATATTTCATATTTAAGAACAATTAAAAAATCTTCTTTTACGTATTACATACCAACATTTTATGAACTACATGGATATTCCTAAATTAATATTGCATAGCCAATATTTTAGGAACTAATTCAATGCTAATTTGATTTGCATACCAAAAATATTAGATGCATTAATTAAATGCTTGATAAAAATAGCAAATCATTAATTATTGTTGACTATTCTACCTACTGAAATTAGTAAATAGGTTTGCTTATAATATAAGTATAGATACTAGAGATAATCATTAAATTAATTTAATATTTCTCTGGAACAAGTTAAGTGATAGATTAATTTCTATTTATTTCATCTTAGTCTCAATATGAACAACTAACTCCATAAGTTTCTAGATTTTTGTTATCTCATAAGATCCTATTAATCTTATGGTATGTTTATTCTCATACTTTATAAAATCCACAATTCTATCAATCTACTATCTCCTCTCGATCTAAAATCATTCACAAATATGGATTCATAGTGATCATCTACTCATATAATTATAATAAGCACAAGAAAATCATAAACAAAAGATAAATATTTTTTTTACATAAATCAATATGAGTACTAAGAAGAATTTAAAGTAAATTTAGTCTAAGAACATGCTTATAAAAACTGGAAAATAAATATAAACATTGAGTCGAAAAAAAAGAAGAAAAAGAAAGAAAAAACTAATTCGTTCTCTTCTTCTTGGTTTCTCGTTCGTCTTGCGTGTGTTCCTAGCTTCCAAAGATGTCCAAATTGGAGTAGAATCCTTGTCAAAATAGGTTGAAAACCAATCGAAAAAGATAAAAGCGCGTCAAACACAATCAACCCACCCGAGGTGCCACAAGAGACATGTGGCATGTCACACGAGGCACAAGACTCGTATAAATGTCGAGTGTTCAGTCCTCCATCGTTCGGAACCCACACGACTCGTCGGTTGACATGACTCATGTGGGTTGAAACTTTGTTTTCAATTTGTATTGCAGCTCCCGAGTGGTTTTAAGGCATATCAGGCGACCTCCAGTGGTCGGAGGTGACGTCCACGTCCAGATGGTCGTACATGGTGGTTTCCATTCATGTACGACCAGGGGCGGATCCAGAAAATTTAATTGGGGGGACTAAATAATTTTCAATTACATGTTTCATTAAAACGACAAAGTTGCATTTCTAGAATTAAAAATAAAAAGTAGTTCAAGAAAATACTTACCGTCCAAACTTTGTAGCTATTAGAATTGTGGTCGGCGTTCTCTCAAGTCATGAAACCCATCAATGATTGACTCGGTAATAATAGATCTTGCAATTTCCTTTCAATGAAGATAGTCAAAGAATTATAAGTAAGTCATCTTCCATTTCACTTCGCAGTTTGGATTTAACAATAGCCATAACCGAAACGCTCTGTGCTATAGATTATTTAGTGATAGTCAGTATATATAAGAATGATCAATAAATATACATATGTTTTAAACTCGAAATCCTTAAAAAGGATAAATAAATAAAGTTATGAACATATGCATAAATTAAAGTACTCACAAATATAAAATAATGATCAAATTATTCTGAAGAATCAAGGAATTGGACCAATGATTTTTGCTGTTGTTGTAAAATTGTTCTATTTTTTTACCTTGCAAGCTTGTCTCCGTTGTGTTTTACGTCCTGGTACCGTTGTTTTGTGTGTTTCTATCTCTATCTCTAGACTCTTGAATTGAATTTAATTTTTTATGCTAATTAAAGTAGTTTTATTTATAAAGAAATAATATTATATAATATAATAAAAGGTAGAAGTTAAATGGACTTTTTATGCTTATCTTCTATATATTTCTGTAATGGGCTTTGACATGTCCTAGTCCACATAGTTTCAATCAATATAATCAAAATATCTTTAGTTAATGTAATGGGCTTTGACATGTCCTAGTCCACATAGTTTCAATCAATATAATCAAAATATCTTTAGTTAATTGGTTAACGGGATAATGACAATTAAATATACTTAACCAAATATATTTTTTTGTGGGTGGGGGTTGGGGGGGGGGACCGTGGCCCCCTAGCTTATATGTAGGTCCGGCCCTGTGGACGACAACTTTTTTCCAGAGACGAGGTAGCGCGAGAAAGATTTTCCCTAGAACATGGCCTTTATCGAACTTCGCTGGAGATCATAAAGGCAGAGTTCGACCGTGGTACTCCAGTAATAAGCTGGCCGCAGGGGCGAAGCCTTATTGGGACCAGTGTGGGCCTAGGCCCACACTAGAAAAAAAAAAAAAAAACATAGTATTAGTATTAACTCATATTGTTTAATTTAAAAAATAATTATTATGCCATATGAGCCCAATAAAAACTGCCCAGCTCACAAAGACTAAACCTTAATATTATTACTAGCCCATATGAGCCTAATAAATAAGTTTAATATAATAACTAATAAAACATTTAACAAAATAATTAAACAAGAGAAAAGAGTGCATAGATCACACAGACAAATACAGAAGGGAAAAAAAGAAGGGAAAAATAAGGGTAAAAAATAAAGGGTAAGAAAGTTTGTCAATTTTTGGTCCAATTATACGGGAAGATTACTTACAAGATAACGAAATTCTTTCTGTTTGTTTTAATATAGGTAAAAATTACTCTTTTTTATTTTTTAGATAATGGTAAATATATTCTTTTTTATGTAGAAATTGCACATTCAAGCCCTTTTTAGGTTTTTTTTACAGCTATTTAAAGTGTGATATGTCAAAATGGGGAATTTCATTTATTGTAAATTTATATTATTATTTTTGTGTATCAGACATTGATATTTTCAAAAAGGACATGTCAACAAAATTCTTGTGAAATGTACCAAAAAAAGATATTTTGAATCCAAATAGATTTGAGGGAAATTCTAGTATATTTGGGCACAAAGAATATAGGACGGGAAATTCTGTTTATCAATGCGAAAATTAGTTAAGATGATCAGGTTTTATTCTCAAGACACTATTTTTGCATTTGTCCTTTTCATTAAATTTTTTTTATATTTTTTTTAATAATATAGTTAGGCCCTCGCTCATTATATTTACTAAATCTGTCCCTGGCCGCCGTGAGGTGTGAGGTGAAGAAGAAGGAGGTTCAATTCATCCCTTGCTAAATGACAAACTTGCTCTTGACTTAATTTATTTGTTGGGTTGAGCTTCAACATAATTGGGCTACTTTCATTTCTTGTGGGTTTGTAATTGGGCTATAAAACTCAAATGAGTGCACATTAACTCAAAATTCATGCTGGCACTGGGATGGGCTCATCCTATCCTAAGTTTCCTAACCCATGGTCCATATTCCGTCTTCATTCGTTTAGCGTCATTTTCAACTCCAATAACTATTTTGACCCAATTTTCCATCCAAAATAATGCGCCTCCATCATAGTTTCATAAAATTATTTGAAAATAATCAATATTATGTCAATCTACGATTAAACGAACACAAATATATCTCTAAAATACACGTAAAAAAAATATCGCAAGGTAATTATAAGTATCTCAATTAAAACGATAGTATAATAGATAGTGAGAATATTTTTAGAAAAAAAATAATTAAAAAGTAGTCTAACAACTAAGTGTATCAAAAGTAGTCAAATACAATTGATCAACAGTAGTCAAATACAGTTAATCAACAGTATTCACTGAACTTTTAAAAATCATTACAATTTTAGGATAATTTTTTTAGTAATTCTATGTTTTTCGGCATACATGACACGTCACGTCTTCGTCATACATGACATGTCATGTTTAATATTACGTTAACTGACATGCCACTTCTACATAGCTCTTAAAAAATTTTCAAGAGCCGTCTCAGTAAATTTATAAATGTTTTAGAAAAGTAGGTGAAATTCGATTAATAAATCAAACGGTTTTGCTGTGGAGCCATCCGATGACACTTAGAGTAGCTTAGGCTGGAAAACAAAAACTTTCCGAGCTGCTTTAGCTTTTATATATATATAGAGAATGTGTGGATAATATTCACAAATAGTCCATTTTATGTGCCGTGGACTAAAATGGGGCTCGTCTTCCTTTTCTTATCACCAAAATTTGGAAGGCAACATTGTATAGCCTTATACGGCTCATCATCAGCTCCCATCAATTTATCTTGAGTTACTGATTTATCATCTTCAAAGCCATTGGTAAACTCGTTTACGGCTTTCACATTTTCGAAATTAGTTTCGTTTTCCTCCTCCTTCTCATGGCGTAGGCTCTCTTTGAACAGTTCAGAGAGTCTCTTCTTCTGCTCCATATTGGATGCTACTGCCTTTTCCATATTATTTACCGTCGGATTTCCAGACGAGAATTTGTGGTGTACGGGTGTACTTCCGCGAGACGGAGTGAAATCTGCAATTTACAATAATTAGAAAAACGACCCCCTAAATGTTTCCTATATACTAAAGCTCCAGTAAACTTTGGAAACTGCAAATACTTTCTCTTGATTTGATTTTTATTTTTTTTATTAACTATTAACCAAACAAATCTACTTGAGGCTGTACTTTGTAAAATAGAATCAACACAAATATACCGTCAGAGTTCGGGCGGATGCAGTTTGTTAAACAGAAACAAAGATTAGATTGTAAATAATGAAGGAGAATAATAAAATTTCTAATAATGAGAGAAGTTTGTTACCTCCATTGACGCTCATAAAGTCATCTTCACAGTCCGACTCTATCCAAGGCTGAGAATCGAAGAACGCTTCATCTTTACTGACTGCACAAAATAGAAACACCTCATATCAGAAACGCATGTCAAAAGACGCCTAATATGGGGAAACAAAAGAACGGCGTACAACAAAATCGACAGGTGAACTAAAACATGAATTATAAACACACATGCTCAAACCAAATTCACCGAGAAAATCACTGACTGCTAAATTATGTTTCAGATATCATGAAGTCTTAAAATCGAGAATTCAAACCAAAATCATCCAATTCGACGAGCAAATGACAGATGGAAACATGTGTATACCACGACCTTTGACATTATGATATGGCACATATGGCATAAAAAAAACCTTAGTTCACTTGCCAGTAGACTCTGCCGGTACATAACTATACCCTAATTTGTTCTGTGGTCCTCAAATTCAATCCAACATAACTATTGTTCTCCTCATATATCTTGTTTCATAATAAGAATTACTACATGACCATGCCATGTGAACAAACTATTATTTGTTAGTTAAATGTTAATTCATTTACTACTTCAGGATTAGTTAATCAGCTGCAGCCAGTTGGGTCACCCCAATCAATTATATAACAGTAACAGATCAACTACTATTTTCAAAAGCCATTTAAGGAACAATTGTCAGAGCCAGGGCATTTTGCATCAACAATTCATCAAGAAATGGCAAAATTGCATTTTTAGTCCTGCTGGTTTAACGCTGTAGCATTTTTAGTCCCAAGATTTCAACTTTTTGTCTTTTGATCCTGTAGTATTTTGCTGTAATTTCAGTTATTCGGGACTGAAATTGCAACAAAAATTTAAAATTACAGAACTTAAATTGCTATTAAAAAATCCATCCAAAAGATTTTTTTATTAGCAATTTAAGTCTTGTAATTTTAAATTTTGTTGCATTTTCAGTCCCAAAAGACTGAAATTACGTTGAATTTTAAAATAATAGGACAAAATAACAAAAATGTTCAATTCTTAGGACAAAAAAACGCCACTAGAACAAACCAACAAGACTAAAATTGCAATTTCACCATTAAAAAACCAATGTAAACATTGAGCTGTACATTTCAATACAGAAATACATCATTTCTTTTTTATTTTTTTTTTTCTAGCAAAAGTCAAATGAATACCAAGGAAGTAATTAATTATGGGGCAACTGTTAATGTCTTATTCTCCTCCAGTCTACAACTGTCCCAATAAAATAAGAAAAAAATAAAGAAACCTTTAGAAATTTCAAATGTAAAATGATCACTAGATAGATAGAGAAATTTCCCTTGAAAATTCCAAACAAAAAAGGATCATTAATCATGAAAAATAGTGTCTTCATATCATCACCTTAAAAAAGAGGTTTAATTCACTTTATCGCCACCTAAATAGATAAGCATCAGCAGGTGAATGAACAGAAAAAAGGTAATTATACAAACAGAGGAGGCGCAATTTTGCTCGCCTGACCGCATTAAAACTAACCGGAGATGCTACAGTCCTGTTACGGAACCATTTCATAAATGTTTGTAACTGTTAGATCATCATGTAACCATCGGGATAGTTGATCTAACTATTACAAACCCCGACGGAATAGTTTCGGGACCGTAAAATTTCCCAAAACTAACACTGTTTACCATGTACCAATATTCAGTGAGTAACAAAATTTACTGAAAATTACTAACCGATTTTAATTTTTCGATAAAGAAAAATCCAGTCACCACTACCAAATGGAAAACACACACACACACACACACACACAGATGGGCGCAAAATACCAGCGAGGCGAAAACGAGTTGACAGTTCAGACTTCAAGTGAGAAACGGCGTGATCGTCGCCGCTGACCGCATCGACCTCTTGTGAGAGCTTATCGTTCTTGGACCCGTCGGACAAATGGAGCTCCACGGCCGGCTCCGGGCATTTTTGAACCGAAACACACGCGCCCATGTTAATGAAAATACTCTTTAAAACTTGGTTGCTCCAATTTATCCTGGACGAAATTCGTTCCTGAAGAAGATATTTGTTCTACTTAACCGATTGCTCGTTTTTGTTTGTACGGACGAAAGAAACAAAAAGAATCCAGAGAAGTGGAGGAAGAAGAGAGAATAGGGAGAGTTTTTGGGGGCAGATACTAATTTTTAAGAAAATAATAAATAATATAGACAATCAACTCAAATATAGTAAAAGGTCATATGAACCACATAATTAATAATTATTCGAGATTTTGTGATATATATACTATACAGATTGGATGCATAGTTAACAAATACAATTGCATATTTATTAATTACATATTCAAATTCATCGCATAATTTTTGTTATGGCAGTTTGTCATATGTAGTGATCTCATATAAGAATTGATAGCCGAATATTTTATGATTGTACGATAATTTTTTGCATATTTTACATCTCGTATATTGTTTATTGTGTTTTTGTACTTATTTTCTTGTATTTTATGTGGTAATTGAGATTTTTTAGGTTCGTGTTAGCGTTAATTGATCAATTTTCATCGAGTTTTGTGTATTTTTGCTCTCGTTGTGCGTTTTGTGTTTTTTACCGTATTTTCTCGTCTCTTTTGGTGTTTTGTATGTCCGTCGTTCGAGCTAGAAACAGGAGGAACCGAACAAAGTCCCAAGCGTGCGAGTTAAAAAAAAAAACAGTACATCATCTTCGTCCATTTTCGAGCGTTTTAGCACAATCCCCCATGGAGTCCGAGAACAATGAAAGAGACCCGAGAAATTTCTACCGTTGCACGACTAACGTGAGTGTTTTCCGAGGTTCATGTGTCGTTCCCGAAACTTGGCCCGCGCCCCGCGCTGCGCAGCTGCCTTCGCCCAGTGCCAAGGTTGAGCATGAGACTTGAAGAATTCCAAACCATTTAGAAAATCGAATTGAAATCACTCCGAACCGAAAAATAACCGTTGACCGTTTGACTTTCTCCGAACAGAACCGAACCAAAAAAAAAATAATTGGTACGGTTCTGGAGATTTCACAAATATCCGTACCGAGAACCGAACCGGAACCGTCCCGCAATGTGCCGAACCGAAGAACCAAAATTAAGAGCCGAATTAAAACATTAGATAAATATTAATATAGTAATAAATATTAACCTTCACTTAAATTTCATGCTTAGTAATACTTGATCTACAATTGAACTTTTTTCTATTATAAAATAATTATTTAAAATAATATGAAAGTTTAAAGAATATTCTTTTAAGAAAAAAAATATTATATTTTATTTGAATTTTAAATTTTCAATATTAGTTGCACAAATTTAGTTATAACTATAATTTAGAGCTACTTATAAAGTTGATTTCAAAATAAAATCTTTAATGTGGGGATGTACTGATGAATGTTGGTTTTATTAAAGCATATAAAAATTAAATAATTAAAATTTAGAGTTACTTCTAGAATTGATTTCAAAATAAAATCTTCAATATGATGAATTATTGATGAATGTTATTTTTTTTAAAGCATATAAAAATTATAATATAACTAGGTAGTCATTCAAAAATAAGTTGAAAAAATAAAAAATCTCCGAAGATCCGAACCAAACTATACCGAAATGAGCCGTCCCAATAGTCTCGAATACCGAACCGAACCGACTTTTTGGTACGGTTCCGGAGATCGAATTTTGGGATCTCCGAAGTTTGGTACGGTTCTGGAGATTTATCAATCTCCGAACCGTACAGACCCACGCTCACCCCTACCCTGCGCACCCGGGGAAGCAATCACCCAGCAACAAAATGGGCGAGTTAATTGGCCCGGGCGGAATGCACCCCATTTTGCTGGGCATACTGTTCACCTATATTTTAAAGCTCGACCGCAAGTGTATGGCTTCGCTCGTAGTATGTGGCAAGCAAGGTCGTATCCCAAGAGACCAAATAATGAATATATCAAGTACTAGATGATGATAGTGTCAACTTTATTTAGACGATCGAATATGAGATGGATTAACTAAACTAAGAAAATAAATCAAAGCAAATAAAGCAAGATCAATGAATAAACTAAAGAACACGTAAGACAAATATATAGGAATGAGAGATTCTAAGACTGTGGGTTCAATTAACAGTTAAGATTCTTCAAAAATATCACAACTAAATGTTTTCTTTATCTAACCTATAAAAAGATCACAAATTATCGTCCCTCTCGAGATCGATAAAACCGCAGATTAAATCACATATATTAGCGTCTCCACTAAACACATGCAATTCAACTCCAAATAGATTAAAAGATCTAAAATCCTCACAATTACATACTAATCTCTCGATTCAAGCAAGTAAATTGTGTCAAATATTAAAGACCTAATATTGAACTCATCTCTCGAATTATGAACAATATTGTCAAACATGTAAAAGAATTGATCAAGTTCTAAACATGGAATAAGAACAAAATACTTGAATAGAGTTCAAAAGAAAAACACTTAATTATAAATAAATAATCCAAATCCCAATATATTAATCTATTATCAAGTCTTAGAATCAATAAATCTAGCTAATCATGTTCGAATTCAAATACATAGACATATTAGAAATCGACATGATCAATAAATGTTCAATAGGAAAGAAGAAATAAAAACTAGGAATCTCGTCGATCTTTCAATCTCCTTGATCCCTTCGTAGTTAATCCTCTTTTTTCTCCTCAATTGCTTCTCTTTTGTGTTCTAGGGCTCCTCTCTTGTTTTCTCCACGTTCTCTGGCTCAAAATAAGGTAAATATGCCTTTTTATATGTCCAAAAGTCCTCTCCTTATCCAAAAAGGCAAGAATTAAAAATCAGCATACGCACGCGGCACGCCCAGTCTGCCCGTGTCACTGGCCGTGTCGCAGCCTGTGTCACGTCAAAAGCTTCGAAATCCTTCAGTTAGGTGACACGGTCACATGACACGGGCATGATGCCTGTGTCACTGACCGTGTCACACCCCTGCATGCACACTTTTGTCCGTTTCGCTCGTTTCTTCAATTTTTCTCATCCGTACATCAATCTTTCATCATCACGGGGGTCCTAGGTACTCAACGTGTGCCTCCAATAGCCACAAATCCTACAAATATGTGAAAATATCTACAAAACAAGCACGTGTAATACCTTTCCAACAAATAGAGAATTAAAGCAAAAATATGCAATTTATACACCAATAATGCAATGACTAAGCTCTAAATACTCTATAAATATGGTGTAAAATTACACATGAACACAGAAAAGAGCACTCGCCTATGGCTAGCAGGTGAACCGCACCACATTTCACCAGGCGAAAAGTTTCGCTCGGAATCTGAATGGGCGAGTGTATTTCATTAAATGTGTGTAGTTTTTGTGTGTGTTTTGACTAGTAGTATAAATAGACTTGAGTGCATTGTATTTTGACCAAGCTTTTATATAGACTTGGGAACAAGTTTTTTTCTTATTTTTCTCTCTACCTTTGGTTTGGAGCTTCACGACTCTTATTTTCCGGCGACTTCGTTTTTATTCAGATTTCAAGATTTTCACTCGGTTTTCTTCGAGCACGCAATTGGAGAGTGGGTATTTACTTTTAAACTTCATTACTCCGTATTTTTTCTATTTTTATTTATGATGTGTTTCAAGGTAAATGTGGTGTTTGATTATTGAATTGGGAAAGTTTGGAGTTTTTTATTTCATTGCTTGCCTAAGTGATTAGAGGAGTTAAATAGTTGCTTATCTTGTTATAAAGGTTGTGACTTTGGTTAAAGCTCAATCATTTACGTTAAGGAAGCTTATGCTAATGACCTAGGATCTTAGTTCTAGCATATTTCTCTTCGTTTATTTGCTTTTCTTGAATTATGGAGACTCAGGTCAACCCAAAGACCGATCTTTTCTTGAAAGTTTGCATCTTTAATTCATTGCTCTCGATTCTTAGTTGCAATTAACTTAAAATCAACGTTCCATCAAGCGATTAGAATGTTTAAGATTTCATTTTCCATTTATGTTCTGTGGACAATTAACTAGTGAACGACGCTCCGAATCACCTTCCTCGAGAGACACGACCCAAGGTCGAGATTTATTCGTACTTGGCTAAAATCAACTTAACACATAACCAAATCGGATACATAGTTAACAAGTACGTGAAACACTTAATTATATTATGTGATCAACATATCCAAATAGAACGTCGCATATTTTATGATAATGCGATATATTGTCCCATAGTTTACGACTCGCATATCTAAATCCACCGCATATTTACCATATGCGAGTATTTTCGCCTATTCTGTTTTCGCATATTCAAATCGAACTTCGCATGTTTTATTATGCAACATATTCACATCGTTCACAAATCGCATATCTAAATACACTGCATAATTTTCCATATGCGATAAAGTTTCGCATATTCTTTTATCCTATATCCAAATCGAGCGTCGCATATGTCATGATTATGCGACATATTTTCGCATAGTTTACGACTCGCATATCTAAATCCTCTGCATAATTTACCATATGCGAGAAATTATGTCATATTTTTTTATTGCATATCCAAATCAAACGTCTCATATTTTATGACTATGCGAATTTTCGCAAAATTTACCATATGCGATTAAGTTTTGCATATTCAAGAATCGCATATTCAAATCAAACGTCGCATATTTTATGTTATGCGGCATATTTCCGCATAGTTCATGACTCGCATACCAAATCCACTTGATAACTTACCATATGCGATAACGCTTTGCATATTCAAGAATCGTATATCTAAATTGAACTTTGTATATTTATGATTATGCGACAAATGTTCGCATAGTTTACGACTCTCATATCCAAATCTATAACGCCGTATAATTAACGATTATGTGTAATACAATCACATATTTAAGAATCACACGTCCAAATCGAAAGTCCAATAATTTATGGATCGAGGGTGAGGAAGATGCTCGCCAGGGGTGGATCTAGTCATAAAATGAGTGTGGACCTACTTGTTTCTAGAAATGAAATATAATACATCATAAAAAATATAAATAAAGATACACATTCATAGTAATTCTTATGAGTTTTCATAGCTTGGTATGACTCTACAATAAAGTTTTTACATGTTCTTTCGCCAACAATATTATAATTTACATCATGTATATTTGGACTAAAAGTAGCTAATTTGGAAATATTTTCACATACACTTTTTTGTCAAGACTATTTATAAAAATATTTCTCCATACTCATATAAAAAAATTAATTATAACATATAAAATGTTTTATCTAATATATCAAACTTTAAGATTCTTACAATTTATGTTATTAGTCACACACAATTTCAAATATGTGAACATAGTCCTTTAAGAAACAACATTCAGTTAAATATAAGTTCAAATTTTTACATCAAATATAACAAAAAGAATGACTAAGTTTGCTTTCACCAAAATAAATAAGAACAGTGATTTCTTCTTCCCACTATCTTTTTTTCTTTCTTTCTTTGTGTTCCCACATGTATTATTTCTTAATTATTTTCTTTTTAGTTTTATTAATAGAGCATCAAACTATTTTTTGAGTAGGGTAAATAAGTTATAGTATTTTTCTTTTTCTTTTTTAGTGTGGGCTTAGGCCCACACTAGGCAGTATGACGCCATGATGCTTGCTACTGAGCTTTTCAAGAAGTTTCATGAGAAGGTAGACATACACTGAACCCCTGTGTTCAATTTTTTGTGGCCAGAAATTGCACGTTCTCTGAACTGCACATTGAGTTATGCCTTAAAGAATGAGTATTCTATTGCCCATGTTTGGAGAAATATTCAGCGTATCACAAAATTAATCATCAATCTTAATCTTTTTATTCTTTACACAAGGCTTTTCATATATATCCACCTTATAAATTTCATGACAAAATTAAATAGTAGTTATTATTAGTGAAATTGAAAACTTTTTACGTAATTTCTCTTGTTCTTTCAATGCTTTGTTAATTTTCTCTTCTTGCTTGAATATATAAAATATTATTTTAATAAAGATTCGTCTTATAACTTTTTTTTCTTGTGTCAAGTATGTGTTCAATCAAGATTCATGTTGATACGTGAGAAATCTTGTACTGATTTGTGGTTTAATTGATATATTTGAGTATTTGATTTTAGTGTATTAATCAAGTTTTCTCACGTTATTTATTTTGTGAACGAACATACACCAATATTCGGATTTTGTGTTTATTTTGCAGTTTGATATAGGATATTATATACACAAGGCTAAACCGGTCTATTTAGCCGGTCGAGAAGATCAAACCAGGAAGAAGCCAAGCCAAGAGGCGAAAAAATCGATCAATCAGATAGTCGACCAAGCAGGTAGTCGACCAATCCATCGCTCGACCAGATAATCGATCGAGCAGCCTATTCGACCTAATCAGGCCGATTGCTTCGGGGACCCAACAGTCGGCCTAGTCATAGGCGCGTGTAGGAACCTCTAACCGAATCTCAGGAGAATATTTACCCCATGTGCAGGGGGGACACGTGTCGAGAATGCATTGGTGGATATCGATAACCACCTCTGACAGCTCCCCAACGCCCCTGCGCAACCTCTGACATGTGCGCGGTGTGTCAGAGTACGGACGGGGAGCTTGGGCAGCCAGCTCACCTTATCCGGGCAGCTATTAGGGCAGGTATCTCACCCCTATATAAAGGGTGTGAGCCTTTCTCCCTTATGACATTCTATTCATTCCTCATTTTCAGTATACTCATACACATACTGACTTAAGCATCGGAGGCTCTTCACCGGACACAACCCCAGGTGTGAGAGTTACTTGCAGGTTTTCGGCGTTCTACCGGCGAGGACAAAGATCGATCCGTTCCAAACCGGACCAGGACGCTTACGCTTGCATTATTGGCACCGTCTGTGGGGACTTTCGTTTAAGAAGTTGTGTTTGAAGCTCAGCTATGGCGGACGGAATTCCCAAAAACTTGCAGTCGACGTTCGACGAAGCTTGGACGACGACCAAGCCGTTGGGACATGGCCCTCCTCCGGGTTTTTCTGGCCCATCGCAAACTCCGATCACTCCTACACCTATCCTTCAAGGTATGGAAGCGACGACAGCGATTCCCGGAGGAGATGCCGGCCCCAGCCAGGCCTAGGAAGCTCGCGCAGCAGCCGCGGCGGCGATGCCACCGCCGCCGCCACCAAATCCGGCCCTGGTGCAAGGAGGAGCGATGGCGCAAGGAGGGGCGCCACCATAGGCAGTCGTACAAGCTCCCGGTCAGCAAATGGTGGCGATGACCCGGGAGGAGATGCAGAGGATAGCAGCGGCCGCGGCGGCGCAGGCGGTGCAACAAGTTACGAGCCACACATCTCATGCTACCACTGCGCCGACCACGTTGGCTGGAAACCAAGATGAGGATGTGTCCAGTTATGGAGAGGGAGGAGTTGTAAGAGATCGGGCGATGGAAAGGATGGCGGAGCAGTTGCGCCAGTTACAGGACAAGGTGGAGGAGAGGCCGGAGAGGAGAGCCCGAGGACATCCTTTCTCGAGGGAGATTCTCGCTGCTCCTTTGCCGAATAATTTCAAGGAGACCAACTTGGTGTATGATGGGTCGTCTGACCCGTCCAGGCATATGAGGACCTTTGAAAATATGGCTGTGTTATATGGATATTCTGATTCTGTTTGTTGCTGTGCATTTTTATCGACCTTGCGTGGAGGAGCACTTGATTGGTTTCATCAGTTACCCTCTGGGTCGATTGCGGATTTTGAGGACTTTGCCAACAAGCTTACCAATCAATATTCGAGCGCGGTGGCGCAGGAGAAAACGTATTTGACTTTGATGGTGATGAGACAGGGGGATAATGAGTCATTGAGTATGTTGCTCGATATAATCAGACGTGTTTAGAGGTGCACTCGGCTTTGGATGAGGTGAAGGCGGGAGGATTGATAAGAAGTCTTCGAGCAGGGCCTTGTCGAACTTCCCTGGCAAAGACCCTTGCTCGGTCATATGAGGATGTCTTGAAGCATTGTAGGAAGTATATTAATTTGGAGGAAATGGAGATAGAGTTCGCAAAGTTGGAGGGAGCGGCTCGACCAGCGCCAAAGAAGGAGCAGAGTCCACCGAGAGGGAGGTCACCAAGGAGGAGTTCGCCCAAGAGGAATGGGTCGAAGAAGATATCACCAAGGAGGGAAGGTCGGGAGTCGAAGCGAGAGAAGAGGGACGACAGATGGCAGGGAAGGCCATTGAAGTTCGAAAGACAGAGGTATCACACTTTTACACCTCTAAGGAAAGACTTGACAGAAGTACACGAAGCGATGGAGCAAAAGATGTCGACCGAGGATGTGACATGGTCGAAGACAAGGTTCACAGGCCCGATCCGACCCAGATCGGATATATATTGTCGATTTCACCGAGATTATGGTCATACCACGGAAAATTGCAGGTATTTGAAGGATGAGATTGAAAGGTTGATTCGAGCAGGACATTTGAAAGAGTTTGTATATCATGATAGGGCGAAAGGGAAAGGAAGGAGAAGGTGTCGGGATGATTCGGAGGATATGAGGGATAGGAATGAAGAAGGAGATGATGGAGAGGGCCGAGGTGGTCGAGGAAAAAAGCCGAGAAGAGATGAAGATAAAGGGGGCCACGGAGGAGAAGCTGTTTGTCCCATTTTTGTTGCGTTTTTCCTTATTATTTTTCCTTTCTTTTTCCCCATATTTGGTCTTTTAGTTAGCTTTTAGTCCATTTTGTCGTTTATTGTTTTTCTCCGTTTCGGTCTTTTTTGTGTTTTCTGTATATTTTTTCGGTATTTCGTTGTCTTTGTTGTGCAGGTCGAAAGCCTCGGGAGGACCGATTTTCAAGCGAAAATTGACTGTGCGAACGTAATTATATTGAAGGTTCTGTTGGCAACGAGCAGGAAAAAGTGGAATTAAATGCCGAGTTCAAATGAGCATAAACGAGCCTGAGACATGAAATCGTGCACTAAAAGCTAGCATTCAGGCCCGAGTTCCCAGATTGTCACGTTGGTGTCGCACCGTGGCACCTGTCACGAGGTCTTCAGAAAAGGTTTCCAGGTTCCCGCGTCGCGCCGCGGCAGTTCGTTCCCCCTCACGCCGCTACAGGACGCGCGACGGCCATCACGCATGGACAGAGTGAACACATCCAGCCGCGCGCCGTGAAAGTCCAACACGCCGCGACAGAGCTTTCCCCGCGCCGCTGCACCATTTCCACGCCGCGACGTCCTCGCCCAGATCACCAGCGTCGCGCCGTGATGTAACCCCCGCGCCGTGAAGCACAGGATCTCTACGCTGCGATGCTATCTCGTGCCGCGCCACAAAGAGTCTCCGCGCCGTGCCACCATTTCAACGCGTCGTGTCAGCTGCTAATCATAAATACGTGTACGGGACTGGACAGAGGGATTATTCTCTCCCCTTCGGGAGATGAACCCTAGCCCGTAAAAATACGAAAAAGCTCCATTCTCCTCCTCTTTTCCTCTTCTTCTTCTCCATTTTTTTTCTTCTTCTTTTTATCTTCATTTTCTATTTTTTTTCCCTTTCCTTCGAATTAAGCTTGTATTACGAATTCAACGTTCGAACTTGGATTAATTGTAAGTATTTCTTTCTCTTATTTAACTCATGAATAATGGTTGATTTGAGAAGAATGATTATGTGTGTTGAACTCGATTTACATAGCTAATTAGTTTCGCTAGGGATTGGGGAATGATAGTTCTTGTTTAATTCGCATCTCTCGGGCTTGAATTTGTTCGTTCTTATGTGAGTTGTTTTGATTAGGGATTGATATAACCTTGCTTGATTGTTTGATATAATCGAAGAGTGACACTTCGATCTTGCAATTGATAACAACTGAATGTTGATTACTCGAGTTAGGGTTTTGTTGATTCTATGTGATTAGTCGATTAATTCTCTTCTAATTGAATTATCGACTTTAGAACCGAAAGGGGAGAAGTCATAGAAATAGGCTCACATGAGGTAGATAATTTCGTAACTGAATAGTCTATATGTTTTGGGTTGAAATACGCATTTGTAGATGACTCGTCCCTTGTTACGAAAATTTATTGGGATTGGAATAATTGGCATGTGTCGTATGCTCGAACTTGTTCGTCTATGTTCAATCCCTTGTTATGAAGAGTTATTGGGAGCGAACCGCTTGATGTATAACCGAGAGTGTCAATCTCGAACTGAATAATTGATAGCCCGACTTTGCTAGAACTTGAATTAATTATCCCCGACTCCCTAGCTTCTCCATCTTGTTTCGTTCTTATTTTTAGGTAGATTTATATTGTTGCTTAGTTCGTTATTTTTTAGCTGATAATTCATCCAATCCTTATCTGATTAGTATGTTTAGGATTTATTTTGCTTTTATGTGTTGTCAATACCAAAGCTGAATTCCGAACTGCCTTCCTCGTGAGATCGACCCAGGGAGCGAATCTTTCGATTCGATACTCGGTAAAAAGAATAATTTGTACACAACAGAAGCCTCGATGAAGAGAGGGACGATTTACATGATTTCCAGAGGGCCAACGGATGGTGACTCGAACAGGGCCAGGAAGGAGCATGCTCGAGCTGTGAAGAGGAAAAGAGAGGAGGTGGGGATTACGGCTCGTATGCCGGTGATAAGTTTTAAGACGGAGGATGCCGAGGGAGTGGTCCTACCGCACAACGATGCTTTGGTGTTAACCGCGGAGGTTGCAGGCTTTGACGTGAAGAGGGTGTTTATTGATACCGGGAGTTCGATAGACGTGATGTTCTACGACTGTTTTGGGCAAATTAATAAGGAGTTAAATATGGAGCTGAAGCCGGTGACCACAGCGCTTTATGGCTTTAATGGAGGGGAGGTGGTGCCGATGGGCGAGGTAAGTTTGCCAGTGGAATTGGGAGCGGGAGAGCTGAAGAAGGTGCACATGGTGAGGTTTGTGGTCGTAAGAGCTGAATCATCTTATAACATCATTATGGGGCGGACGAGCTTGAATGCGTTCCAGGCAGTCGTATCCACGTACCACATGATGATCAAGTATCCTGTGGGCGAAAATGTAGGGGAGATTGTCGGGGATCAACTCACTTTGAGGACTTGCTACCAAACAACGGTGAGCAATAACAAGCAACTGGCGAAGAGGCAGGCCAAGTCGAAAGAGGAGGAGATTAGTCGACCAGGTGGGTCGAGGTCAAAAGAGGATAGACAGAGAATGGAGAAGGGTAAGGAGAAAATTGATATCCAGCCAGGGGGTGAAGTTGAGGAGATTCAGATGATCGAGGGGTGTGAGGAGAGGAAGTTCAAAATCGGGAAGGACCTGGAGGAGCCTATCCCGTCGAGGCTGATCGATCTGGTTAGAGAGTTCGCTGACATTTTTTCCTATACAGCGGAGGAGTTGACGGGGATAAGTGCGGAGGTGATCGAGCATCGGCTGAACATCGACCTTAGTGTGAGGCCGATGAAACAAAAAAGAAGGCACCATGGGGCGGAGATGGACAAAATCAAGAAGGAGGTCGAGAAGCTATTGGGATCAGGGCATATCAAGGAGATCCAGTTCTCCGAATGGTTGTCGAACACAGTGATGGTGTCGAAGGCGGAGGGAAAATGGAGAATGTGCATTGGTTTCCGTGATCTGAACAAAGCATGCCCAAAGGACTTATACCCACTGCCCAGAATCGACCAGCTGGTCGACTCAATGGTGGGGTGCGAACTGCTGAGCCTGATGGATGCCTCCCAGGGATATCATCAAATTCCCTTGGCGAAAGAAGACAGGAAGCGGGTGAGTTTTGTAACGAGTCGGGGAACCTATTGTTACGTGGTCATGCCGTTCGACCTAAAGAATGCATGCGCCACGTATCAAAGGTTGGTCGATAAAGTCTTTAAGGAGCAACTGAGGAGGAACATGGAGGTGTATGTGGATGATATGTTGGTGAAGAGTAAGGAGGAGTTGGATCATGTGCGAGACTTGAAAGAAATGTTCTCAACATTGCGGAGGTATGAGATGATATTGAATTCGACTAAGTGCTCTTTTGGGGTGAGGTCGGGAAAATTCTTGGGTTACTTGGTGACCAAGAGAGGTATTGAGGTGAATCCTGAGAAGGTTTGAGTCGTAATGGAGATGAAGCCGCCGACAAATGTTAAGGAAGTGCAGATCTTAGCTGGTCGAATTGCGAAGCTGAGTCGTTTCATATCGAAGGTGACGGAGAAAAGTGGCCCATTATTCAAAACACTAAAAAAGAGCTCGAAATTTCAGTGGATGGAAGAAGCGCAAAAGGCGTTTGAGGAGTTGAGAAGGGTGCTGGCTAACCTTTCCCTGTTGGCTAAACTCGTACAAGGCGAAGAATTGGTGTTGTATATTTCCATCGGAGAGAGGGCTGTGAGTTCGGTGTTGCTGCGAGAAGAATGAGTAGCACAGTTCCCTATTTATTACGTAAGTCGGGTGATGCAGGGAGCAGAGATGAGGTACTCGGAGATCGATAAGTGTGCTTTAGCTGTGGTGGTAACTGCTCGAAAATTGAGGCCTTATTTCTTAAACCATAAAGTGAAGGTGCGAACGAACATGCCACTAGGGGAAACACTCGGCCGGCCATCGGTCTCTGGTCGATTAGTAAAGTGGGCAGTTGAGCTGAGCGAATACTTCTTATCGTATGAGCCGAGGAGGGCCATAAAGGCGCAGGTGTTGGTAGATTTTATTCAAGAAGGCACTAAGGTCGAGGAGGAGTCTGGAGGAGTGTGGCAGTTATTCGCGGATGGGTATGTGGCCAGAAGTGGGGCTGGATTAGGAATTGTCCTTGTTTCTCCTAAGGGCGATAATTTGGAGTTTGCGGCCAAAGTGGGGTTTAAAATATCTAATAATGAGGCTGAGTATGAGGCAGTGATCAAAGGCCTGTGGTTAGCCATGGCGGGAGGAGCTCGAAAAGTGCTGGTACATTCTGATTCCCAATTGGTAGTCGGGCAGTTCCAGGAGGGATTTGAGGTTAAGGAGGATCGAATGCAGAAGTATGTAGACGAGATGAAGAAATTAAAGGAGGAATTTGAGTCGTTCGAACTTATACAAATCCCTTGAGAAGAGAATGGTCGAGCGGACTTGCTAGCGAAAATTTCTCAAAGTTTGGTGGATTGTCGGAGTAGAAGTGTCACTCTATTACACTTGGAGAGGAGTGAGGTCGAGGCGGAAGTGGCAGAAATCGAAGAGGTGGAAGATTGGAGAGCCTCTAAGATATCTTAGAGGAGCTGAAAGAAGGGGCAATAAAGGTGGTAAGGAGATTTTTCGAGCAAGGAGGCGTTCTTTACAAGCGGTCGTACGCTGGACCACACTTATGCTGCGTAACCAAGGAGGAAGGTCGATATGTATTGAGAGAAATGCATGAAGGATGTTGCAGTGATCATAGCAAATCTGGAGCCTTGGTTGCAAAAATTCTAAGGGCAGGATACTTCTGGCCGACGATGAAAGAGGACGCGAAGATGATGGTGAAGAAGTGCTTACAATGTCGGAAGCATGGTCCACTTATCACCAACCGGCAGAAATGATGACGACGATGAGTGCCCCTATACCATTCGTCCAGTGGGGGATTGACCTGGTGGGGCCGATGTCGCAAGGAACTGGGCAGAGGAAGTTCTTAATCGTGGCGGTAGACTATTTCACAAAATGGGTGGAGGCCGAACCTTTGGCAAAAATCACGGAGGAGAAAGTAATCAAATTCTTATACAACAATATATGCTGCAGATTCGGCATTCCTAAAGTATTAATCTCCGACAATGGCACTCAGTTCAATGGCAAGCGGATCCGGGCATGGTGTGAAGACATGAAAATCGAGCAGCATTTTGCATCTGTTGCTCATCCGCAGGCTAACGGCCAGGTCGAAGTAACTAACCGAATCATACTGAATGGGTTTAAAACAAGGCTGGAAAGGGCCTTGGGGGCGTGGGTGGATGAGTTGAGCTCAGTACTCTGGGCATATCGCACAACTCCGAGGTCGACAATAAGATAATCTCCCTTCAGTCTAGCTTATGGGATGGAGGCATTGCTGCTGGTCGAAGTCAAGCTATCATCACAGAGGTCGAGCACTTATGATTTGGAGTTAAACAAAGACTTAATGGTGGTGGCTTTGGACACTATTGAGGAGCTGAGGGGGAGAGCCGCAGTTAGAGTAGAGGCGTACAAGCAAAGGATGCGAGCGGCTCACAACAAGAAGGTGAAAGTTCGCAGACTCCAAGTAGGCGACCTGGTTTGGAAACTTGTCGATGTGCTCAAACATGTGGAGAAGCTAGAGTCGATCTGGGAAGGGCCATACCTGGTCGAGCGAGTTCACGCAGTAGGAGCGTACTCGCTAAAGGATGCCGAAGGCCGATCACTTGCCAGGTCATGGAACATAGCTAATTTGAAAAAATATTATGTGTAATTTTTTTTTCTTTTTTCAAAGAAAGCTAGAAAATTCGAACAAAGATGTAAATCGCAAAGTTTTCTCAAAAATCAATGAAGTTCAGTTATCCTTCTGATTTTACTCGCTTTATTGCACATTTTCTTATGCTTGGAATGTTGGTATAATTTGGGTGACAGGATGTATGTGGTGTGGTCTGACTTGGAAATCACTTGTTTAGAACATCCCTTGGGGTGGGCAGGTTGGTCGAAGACCTGTTTAGAACATTCCTCGCGGGTGGGCAAGTGTGAAGAGAAAAACCCACCACGACTAAGGCCCTCGGGCTGGGTGGTCATTTGTTTAGAACATCCCTTGGGGTGGGCAGGTTGGTCGAAGACCTCCTGTTTAGAACATTCCTCGCGGGTAGGCAAGGGTGAAG
>CACSLK010024540.1:11745096-11755211 GCA_902706635.1 Striga hermonthica | reverse complement strand
TTTTTTTTTTTTTTTGGCGCCAGAGAAAAATTATGAATTGTGCGAACTAACTGGTTTGGTAAACGAATGAAAGGGTTACGGGATGACAGAAACGAGCGGTGCACTATCTAGACCAGTTGGTGATGATGAATATGCTCGATTGAGTTCAGTTGGAAAGTTGATTGGGACTATTGAAGCCAAAATCGTTGATCTGGATACAGGTGTTGGCCTGCCTCAAGGCAAGCTGGGGGAATTATGGATAAGAGGACCGACCGTAATGAAAGGTAAATTAACCGCTTTATCTTGTAATAAGGAGTGCTTTTTTTTTTTTTGGTTTTTTTCCGGGTCTTATAGTAGCCATTAAAATACTTCAAGATGGGAAACTTCACTGTGAAGTTGTAAAATGTGCAGTATGATAAGTTTGTTCAATGATTATTTTTGATTTTTGTCAAAGAAAGCAAAATTCTTGAGCTTCGTGACGACAATTTTTTGTAGGATATGTGGACAATCACAAGGCGAATTCCGAAACCTTGGTGGGAGATGGGTGGTTGAGAACTGGTGACATTTGCTATATCGATGATGAGGGCTTCCTTTTTGTGATCGATAGAGTGAAGGAGTTAATCAAATACAAAGGATATCAGGTTTAATCAAACCTCCTTTTTTCTCTCTTTAGTTTCTAATTTTCAACTGTAAATCTTTGGATGTAAAAACCTGACTTTAAGGAACCTTTCTTATTTATCAAAATTAAAAACAACCCTTCAAATTGTCATGAAAAACCTTAATCCTTACGTAAATCAGAAGCTGATTTATATGATCTTCGGAAGATAACAGGGTCATTTTCTAATCATAAACGGTGGCAATTAACTGTTCGAATATGGCTTTGTTACTTTTAACAGGTTTCTCCTGCTGAGCTGGAAGAACTGCTCCTCTCTCATCCTGATATCATGGATGCTGCTGTTATACCGTAAGCTATTTTGGGATTCAAAGTTTTTAGCCCTTTAAATAAATTCGTCTCGACAAGCATATTTTCATGATTGAAACACGCACAGATACCCTGATGAAGATGCTGGTCAAGTGCCCTTAGCCTTTGTAGTTTGTCGCCCCAAAAGCAACCTTGATGAGCAACAAATCATCGACTTTATTGGAAAACAGGTGAGTAGTTTTCTCCCTTATTGTCTAATGTCGTTGCAATCCTCCATACAAGATTGTCACTGTGTGATGTCTGATGTTCTATACTTGTACAGGTTTCCCCGTACAAGAAAGTAAGACGAGTAGCATTTATTAGCTCTATACCCAAAAGTGCATCCGGGAAGATATTGAGAAAAGAATTACTGAAAAATTCATTGCCTCGGTCTAAGATTTAACGTTGCGAGATTTTACTTTAGACAGACCAACTTTATCCGCGACCTCCTATTGGATCGTCTTGAAGAGATAAAAGAAAAAAAAAATTAAAAAATGGTTTGTTTTTTTCCTCGCGACCTAGGTAACATTCTGACCTTTGATCGCAACGGTTGAGAGAGGAATGGGACACTGTCCCATTCCTATTGGTCAACATGATTTTTAAGATGTCACAAAAGATAGCTTAAATTATTGGTGTTAATTTATATTTTAAAAAATAAAAAATACAAAAAATCGTACTTTTTTATTTTTTATAAATAATAAATACTTAACAGGTTTTGGAACACAATTGTAATTTCTCTTTTTTCACTCTTTCTATGATTCTACCTTATTAACTTTATCATCTCTTTCATTTTTTTTTTTTTAATTCCAACAAATATTATATGGATCCAAATTTTGAATATTACATCGGTTCTCACTTCTCAAAATTTTCGAATTCTAAAAATTTTTAGAACTTTGAATTTTTTTCGAATTCTACAAAATTTTTAGAAACTTCGAAAATTTTTTGAATTCTAAAAAATTTGTTGAACTTCGAAAATTATTCACATGAGTCATTTCCTCCTAATTTTACTCATTTTCTACTTCTGGCGATGCCTAAACTCACAGAACATCTCACGAAATTTATTGCAAAATATGCAACAGACACGCACAAATTCTCAAAAAGGAACGAAATTGTTTGTTGGAGTGTGGCGGGCATAAGATCTTGGTCTAATGTCAGCTTGGTGTTTCGTTAGCGAAGACAAATGTCTGGCACGAATCAGAAGGATTCTTTGCTATAGGCATGCATAGCAGAAATGTTTGAACAACCTCGATTGGAAAATCCAAAAGAAAGTGGTGAAACAAACTTGGATTCAATGAAAGATTGATATGAACGCCTTAATGAATATATAAACAAATGGAGTTGCTTATATGGAAGCATACAAAAATAAAAAGAGTAGAATGAGCACGAAAGATTTTGAGAAAGACAACTCATATAATTTATGAAGTCGGTGGCAGGAACACCAAGTTTATAGACTTGCATGTATTTGAAGAAGTTATGCGTATCCCATATGGAACTAAAACTAGATCGTTATTCAACTCGTTCACGTCCTAAAGATCAAGTGAGTAATGAGAAAGTTGTGGTAGTTCAAAAAGATTAAGCACTACTGAAGATGGAGATTGTTTAGTTCCCTCAAATTTAGAAACTCCAATTGGTGATGGCTCTGCAATTCTTCGTCCCAAATGTATAGACTCCAATTGTTCGTCCCAAAGAATGGCTCTGCAATTCTTCGTCCCAAAAGATTAAGCACTACTGAAGATGGAGATTGTTTAGTTCCCTCAAATTTAGAAACTCCAATTGGTGATGGCTCTGCAATTCTTCGTCCCAAATGTATAGACATGCCTAAAAATAAAGGAAAAAAACATAGCATCACAACTTTCTTCCATTCCTGATGAGTTCACTGCAGAAATTTGTGCACTAAAACTTACAAGAAATAACAAATATGATCTAATGACCAAAATAGCGAACAATTGGATGGAGTTGGAACGCAAAAATGAAGAACGATAGACTAACAAAATGAATATTATGATGTTGAATACAATGTTGGCAAAGAACCACTTTACGCTAGAAGATGAAGAGTTGAAACGTCGTTTAACAATAATTGTATTTAGAAATTTACTGTAAGTTTTCATCATGTAATTTTAGTTTATGTCATTTAGTTATTCCTGTGCAAGTTTTTCTATTTCTGCAATTCGAGTTAATCTATAAAAAAGTCTAATTAATATTCTTTTATATAATCTTTTTCAGAAGTCACATGATACTTTCATATATGTCATACCTACTAATATAATAGTCCATCAAAATGAACGACCAAGACTTGTTTGTAATATAGTGCATGAATTATCACTATCAAGTAATAACTTTATTTTTTCTTCTAAAATTCACATGTATTGTTTCAGAAATATCTTCAAAATGTCTTTATATTAAGTCTAGAGAAATTCATTTGCTATACTTTTATTTTCATTTTATTTTACTTTTACCTTTACTTTACTTTACTTTTACTTTTACTTTTAATTTTTTTTTTACTTTTTATTTAAATCCGAATGTCTTTATAATAAGTCTAGAGAAATTCATTTACATTTGGATCATCTTGAATGGATAAAAGAAAAAAAAAATGGTTTCTTTTTTCTCGTGAACTTGGTCGCATTGTGACTTTGGATCGCAACCGGTGGAGAGGAGAGGAATGAGGCACTTCCCATTCCTATTGGTCAACATTATTTTTATGATACCTTTAAAGATAACTTAAATTGGTGTTCATTTATATTTATAAAAAAAATACAAAAATTCGTACTTTTTAATTTTCTATTTATATTGAAAATATTTGAGAGATTTTGGAACACAATTATAATTTCTCATTTTTCACTCTTTTCCCAATCCTACCTTATTAATTTTATCATCTATTTCATTTTTCCTAATTTCCAACAAATACCATATGGACCAAAATTTTGAATATTATCTCGATTCTCAAACTTTTCGAATTCTGAAAGTTTTCAAAACTTTAAAAATTATTCATATGAGTCATTTTCTCTGAATCTTACTCAAATACCTACTTCTGGAGATGCCTAAAACTTACAACAGATCTCACCAAATTTATTGCAAAATGTGCAAAGTCAGACAAAATTCTAAAAAAGGAACAAAAATTGTTAGTTGTGTTAGATTTTGATTAATTATTTATCCCACATCGGATGTATACCAAAGATGTGTAGGATCTTATTAGTATAAATAGGTCCCTTGCATTTGAGTTAAAATTGCACCATATTCTATTCTCTAATATCTTAGAAGAAAATCTTTAAATTAATGAAATCCTAATTTGTGGGTTATTTAACCCTAGTTGTATTTTGTTGGTGAGTTTAGTAAATTTAGCATTGCGGTTGGCAGTGCCCGAAGACGTAGATTATTTTCGCCGAACTTTGTTATCAATTTTTGTGTTCTTTTTATTTATCGTCTTTTATTTGTGTTGGCTTAATTTCGTTAGTGCTTGCCATATTTGTTGGAGGGGTAATTTTGTTCGCTGCGCTTGTTGTGATACCTCAACAAGTGGTATCAGAGCCGAAGGTTTGTCCCAGGCTCATTCGAAAAGGCGAGTACTACATTCGGGTTCAAGATGTCCAAAGAGGTCAAGGGAGCATCATCCTCTGCATTCATTCCGGCAAGGACGGTGATGCCGAACGTCAGACTCCCGGTGGAGATCTTCGATGGGACCAGTCATTTCAGCATGTGGCAAGGCGAGGTGCTGGATTGTCTATTTCAGCAAGGCGTCGAAATTGCGAAAAGAGAAGCCAACATACATTGAAGATAAGGACTAGAAAAATATCAAACGTTTAGCATGTGGAACAATTCATTCGTGATCGTCGAGAGAGCAAAAGTACACGTTCAAGAATGAGAACTCCGCTCATACTCTGTGGAAGGCTTTGGAGGATAAATTTCTGAAGAAAAGCGGCCAGAATAAGCTCCTCATGAAGAAGCGATTGTTTCGATTTGAGTACCGGCATGACACATCGATGAATGATCACGTCACTGCATTCAATCAGTTGGGTGCAAATTTGTTGAATTTGGACGCCACATTCACCGATGAGGATTTGACTCTTATGTTGTTATCATCATTTCCGGATGACTTCGAGCACTTGGAGACTACACTGCTCCATGGGAAGGATGATGTAACTCTTGCATTGGTCAGTTCTGCTCTGTATAGCTATGAGGTGAGGAAGAAGAATAAACAACAGATGAAGAATGCAACAGCAGAAGACGAAGCGTTGGTTGCAAGAGGTCGGTCGAAGAGC
Organism: Striga hermonthica; assembly: GCA_902706635.1. Classification (NCBI taxonomy): domain Eukaryota; kingdom Viridiplantae; phylum Streptophyta; class Magnoliopsida; order Lamiales; family Orobanchaceae; genus Striga; species Striga hermonthica. The sequence continues at coordinate 11,750,015 of CACSLK010024540.1, read as the reverse complement.
CAAAAGAAGAATGGACGAAGAAGATCACGTTCCAAAGCCAAGCTTGAAAAAACGAGTGTGCTTCATTCCATAAGAAGGGACACTGGAATAAAGACTGTCCTAAGTTGAAGAAGAAGGGCAAATCTTCTCAAGATGCATATGTTGTCGAGGGTGTAAGTGAAGACTCAGAATTTTCACTTGTCGTTTCACCTTCATCATCTCATCCAGGCGAATGGATTTTGGATTTATGATGAACCTATCATATGTCTCCCATAAGGGAGTGGTTCTTCAAATTTTCAAGAGACCAATGGAGGGGTTGTCTATATGGGTAATGATAATGCATGTAAGACAACTGGGATAGGTTCAATCCGTCTGAAGAATCGCGATGGTTCCACCAGAGTTTTGACGGATGTTCGGTACGTTCCGAGTATGAAGAAAAATCTCATCTCATTAGGAGCCTTGGAATCCAAAGGCTTGGTAGTGACTTTGCGAGATGGAGTTATGAAGGCTACATCCAGCTCGCTAAGTGATGAAAGGCATCAGGAGGAATAATTTGTATTATTATGAAGGTGATACAATTGTTGGGACAGTAACAGTAGCAGATTCCACCAACAAGATGTCTGAAGCAGTCATGTTGTGGCATATGAGGTTGGGACATGCTGGTGAAAAGTCCTTACAAACATTGACAAAACAAAGACTGTTGAAAGATGTCAAAGTGTGCAAACTAGACTTTTGTGAGCATTGTGTTTTGGGAAAGCAGAAGAGAGTGAAGTTTGGAACAACTATCCATAATACCAAAGGTGTCTTGGATTATATTCATACGGATATTTGGGGACCTTCTAAGACCCCATTATTAGGCGAAAGATGCTATTTTGTCACTTTCATCGATGACTCTTCCAGAATTGTTTGGGTGTACACTATGAAGACGAATGATGAAGTGCTTGGTGTCTTCATTACATGGAAGAAATAAATTGAGAATCAGACTAGAAGAAAGATCAAGATCCTACGAACAGACAATGGTGGAGAATATATAAGTTCTCCCTTTCAATAAGTTTTTAGTAAAAATGGCACCGTTAGGCACTTCACCGTTAGAACACCACAACAAAATGGGGTGGCGGAGTGCATGAATCGAGCATTGGTGGAGAAAGTTCGATGTATGTTGTCTAATGCTGGTTTGGGCAAGGAGTACTGGGCTGAGGCTGTAACATACGCGCAACACCTCATAAATCGATTGTCGTCATCTGCAAAAGATGGTAAAACACCGTTGGAGGTATGGTCGGGGAAACCTGTTGCTGACTATGGATCTTTACATGTCTGTGGGTGTCCTACGTACTATCATGTGAAGGATTCAAAGTTAGATCCAAGAGCGAAAAAGGCTTTGTCCATGGGAATCACAGTTGGCGTGAAGGGATGTCGTCTTTTGTGTCTTGAGACAAACAAAACTGTGCTTAGCAGAGATGTTACATTTGTTGAACAAGGTATGATAAAGACGACGCAAACCCAACAGGTGGAGTTAACACCGAAGCATGTGGAGATAGATACGATGACGAGACAACCAGCTATGATCGACCAACCAATATCAAAGGATTCGTTGGATGATGAAGTTTAGACTCAAGAACCATTAGATTTACCTATTGCATTGAGAAAGCCTAGACGAGAGATTTAACAACCTGCTCGATTGGCAGATATGGTGGCTTATGCACTTCCAATTGTTGATGATGACATACCTTTCACTTTTCAAGATGCAATTCGGATTTTAGAAAATGAGAAGTGGAAATGGGCTATGGAGGAAGAAATGTTGTCTCTCCAGAAAAATCAAACTTAGAAGGTGACACAACTATCAAGAGGCAAGAGGGCGATATGATACAAGTGGGTATTGCAAAGAAAGATACATTTCCTCATAAGAATGTTGTACGCTACAAGGCAATGTTGGTTGCTAAAGGCTACGCTCATAAGGAAATAGTTGATTATAATGAAGTCTTTTCTCTAGTTGTTAAACACTCTTCCATTAGAATTTTGTTGGCCTTAGCAGGACAGCTGGACTTAAAGCTAGCTCAACTTGACGTGAAGACAACGTTCTTGCATGGAGAATTGGATGAGGAAATCAACATGACTCAGTCAGATGGATTCAAAATTGTTGGACAAAAGAATTGGGTCTGTAAGTTTGAACAAATTGTTGTACAGACTGAAGCAATCTCCGAGGCAATGATACAAACGGTTTGATAAATTTATGATTTGGCATATGTACACGCGAAAAAGACATGATCATTGTGTGTATTTACGCAAGCTGCAAGGTGGATATTTCATTTACTTACTCTTGTATGTGGATGACCTGTTGGTTGCATCAAAGAGCCAAGTGGAGATTGATCAGTTGAAGGCTCAATTGAATCAAGAATTTGAGATGAAAGACTTGAGGGAAGGTAAGAAGATACTCGTCATGGAGATAAGCAGGGACAAAATGAGAGGCAAGCTTTGTTTGACTCAGAAGCAATATCTGAATAAGATACTGCAATGTTTCGGCATTAAAGATAAGCCATAACCTGTAAGTACACCACTTCCCCTCATTTAAAGTTAAGTAACCAGTTATCGTCAAATTTTAATGAAGAACGAGAGTACATGGCTAGAGTTCCATATGCAAATGCATTTAGCAGTTTGATGTATGCAATGGTGTGTACAAGGCCCAGCATTTCACAAGCAGTTGGTGTTGTTAGCAGATATATGCATGACCCTGGTAAAGGTCATTGGCAAGCTGTGAAATGGATTCTACGATACATTCATAATACTGTAAACAATGGATTAGTTTTCGAGAAGGATGGAGTTGGTCAATGTGTAATTAGATATTGTGATTCTGACTACGTGGGAGATTTGGATAAGCGAAGATCAACGACTGAATATTTGTTCACTTTTGCGAAAACTCCAGTTAGTTGGAAGTCTATCTTACAGTCAACAGTTTTGTTTATACAAAGAGGCAAAGTGTATGGCGTACTTAAGCTGTGAAGGAGGCAATTTGGCTTTAAAGTTTGTTTGAAGACTTGGGAGTTGGTCAAAAGCATGTCTTAGTGCATTGTGACAGTTAGAGCGCTATTCACTTAGCAAAAAATCATGTATTTGATGCAAGAATGAAACATATTGATATTCGCTAGCACTTTGTGTAGGAGATTCTAGAAGATGAAACTGTTGTGTTGAAGAAGATCAAGACGACGGAGAATCCTGCAGACATGATGACCAAGGTAGTGACAGCAGTCAAGTTTGAACATTGTTTAGACTTTACCAACATTCTGCATATTTCAGTTGGCGCCGAGAGACGCATTTGGAGGCACCGCCAGCAGTTGATTTGGATTGAAAAGTTGGAGTGGGAGAAAAATTAGTCAAGGCGGAGAATTGTTAGATTTTGATTAATTATTTGTCCCACATTGGAGGTATACCAAATTTGTTGGAGGGATAATTTTGTCCGTTGCGCTTGTTGTGATACCCCAACAAGTTGAAGTGTGGTGTGGCAGAATATCTTGCTCTAATGTAAGCTTGGCGTTCCGTTAGCAGAGAAAAATGTGTAACAAGAATCAGAAGGATTCTTTTTAATAGGACGCATAGCAAAAACGTTTGAACAACCTCGATTGGAAAATCCAAAAGAAAATTGTGAAAAAAAAACTTGGATTCAATTGAAAGATCGGTATGAACGCCATAATGAAAATGTAAACAAGTGGAGAGTTTCTTACATAGAAGCATACAAAAATAAAAAGAGTGGAATGAGGATGGGAGATGTTGAGAGAGAAGCCCATATAATTTATGAAGCCGGTGGCAGGAACACCATGTATTTGAAGAAGTAATGTGTATCCCAAATGTATATAAAACTAGATCGTTATTCAACTTGTTCACGTCCTGAAGATGAAGTGAGTAATGAGAAAGTTGTGGCAGTTTAAAAAGATCAAGCACTACTGATGGAGATTGCTCAGTTCCCTCAAATTTAGAAACTCCAATTAGTGATGGTTCGGCGATTCCCCGTCCCAAAGGTAGAGTTATGTCTAAAAATAAAGGAAAAAAACATAGCATCACAACTTTCTTCCATTCCTGATGAGTTCACTGCAGAAATTGGTGCATTAAGACTTACAAGATATAACGAAATGATTTAATGACCAAAGTAGCGAACGATTGATAGAGTTGGAATGAAAAAATGAAGAACGATAGACTAAGAAAATGAATATTATGATGTTGAATATGTTGTTGGCAAATGACCACTTGACGCCGGAAGATGAAGATTGGAAACGTCATTTAACAATAATTGTATTTTAAAATTTACTGTAATTTTTCGTCATGTAATTTTAATTTATGTCATTTATTATTCTCGTGCAAGTTTTTCTTTCTCTGCAACTAGAGTCATTCTATAAGGTCTAATTAGTATTTTTTTTATCTAATCTTTTTTTCAGAAGTCACATGTTACTTCCATAATTGTCCTACCTACTAGTATAATAATCTATTAAAATGAGCAACCAAGACTTGTTCAGGATATAGTGTATGAGTTATCATTATCAGATAACAACTTTAATTTTTTTTTCTAAAATTCACATGTATTATTTCATAAATGTCATCAAAATGTCTTTATAAAAAGAGGAGAGAAATTCATTTACTATATTTTTATTTTATTTTATTTTACTTTTTACCTTTACTTTTTTTTTTACTTTTTATTTAATTCGAAATGTCTTTATAATAAGTCCAAAGAAATTATGGAGAGTAATCACACACCCTAATCTTTTGAGGAGCTGAATTTTGAAAGCTAAATACTTTCCCAAAGGTGGAATTCTAATGCAAAAACCAAAAACCAAGACTCTTGGGTGTGGAAGAGCTGGAGTAAGGCAAGTGAAGCACTATCATGGGGCTAATAATGAAAGTAGGAGATGGCAAAAATATAAGGATTTGGGAGGCTCCTTGGATCCCAAACATTA
>CACSLK010024540.1:11704371-11715141 GCA_902706635.1 Striga hermonthica | reverse complement strand
ACATCTCTAGTTGCAGACCATTGACTTTTTAGCCCTCTATGGGTCATATATTCACAGGTCGGGGGTGTAGCCTCAACCCCCATCCCACATTGAGATGTTTATATATAAAAAAAGTAATAGTAATGCACTGGGCCATATCCAATCAATGGGTAATGCATTGTTTAATTTTTTATTTTTTTATTTTTTTTTTCTGACTAGATTGTTTATTTTGGCTTGGGCTTTTTATATTACAAGTTCTAAATGTCTCTGAAGCCTGAATGCATAAATCGGAACCTAATCATCTATTGTTAACTATGTAATTATAGTACATGGGCCGTGGGTGCTGGACAGGTAAAGGAGGCGGTGGCCTCAAACGATGGGGTGGTGCACAACCTGTCCAGTCTCTCGTCGTGAGTCTACCCAGGGCGGTGAGTAGAGAGAGGTGTTTGTCAACCTGCAAAATAATGTGAGCACAAGAAAATTTAATATCCCTATGATTCGCATTATTCTTTTATGTCCAGGTGGCCCATAGGATCAGACAAGAAATAAGGAAGCCCACGTGTCTACTGTGTGTGCGGTGCGAGAAAAAACTCAGTAGCTTAGAATAACTGTCTGTAGTGGGTAGAGGTATATGAGTATATCTGACATAGTGCTCCCACACTCTCCTCACAATCTCACTCTCAAGGAAAAGGTGGGTGAAAGTCTCGATCTCAAAGGTCCCGGTCTCAGCACAACAATGTCAACGAGAGGGGAAGGAGAACCTTCTCGCCTGCATCACAGTGTCAATGGAAATGCGCCGTAATAGTAGGCGCCACAAAAGGACGGAAATAGTCGGGGTGAGTAGGTCGGTCCAGATGGCCCCGAAAAGGAAGTTAGGCCGGTTGCCCAGCCTCACATCTCCCCAGGCCGATGACGTAGAGAATGCACCCGAAGATGTGTCTCCACCTCATGCTATCCAAACCTCCCTCCAGAATGAGAATCTGTCGGATCTGGTAAATCTCTAGTCTACTGAAACCCCCACCCTCACCAAGAATATCCTCAATCTTATCTCTATCCCAAACACCCCCCGTCCAAAGGTCCTTCACCTGCATGAAAGGCAGGTGAGTGACCGGCCTAATACTCGATAGGGGGACCTCGCCGAACCACCACTCATACCAGAAGCTAACCTCCCCAGAACCTAAGGTCCAAAATAAGTGCTTCTGAGTACGCCTGCCAACAATGGTGAGTTGTATTCACTGTCTACTATTACTTGAATCAGTATGATAGAATGTTTGGTTTAAACTTTTAATGGAATCAGTAAGTTGATTGTTTTTTAATGGAATCAATACTCTTTGGATGAATTTATATATTGTTTCATTTTATACCAGTCTCAAATGATACCGATCTATTTGGGAGGTGTCATATTCTGGACCGTTCTGAGACTGGTTCAAAAAAGCATGACAGGTACCGGAACAAGTCAAATCCTGAATCGTCCCCGACCGTGCCCATCCCTAAGTTGATATGATAAAAGTGTTTGGTAAAATAGCTCAAATAAAAATTTCAACAAACTAATTTGAAAAGCTGCCTAACAAAGCTTAAGAGATAAGTTTTAGCTTTTTAAAAATGTCTCTCCTACCAAGCCAATTGGGTTGCTTACATAAAACTTATAAGCTAAACAATAAACTAAAAAAAAAAAAATTGTTAACTTATGGAGCTTATACTCTTAAAGGGATGTTTGAATTTTTAACATATTTGAATTTCAAAAGTAAAAGAAGTAATCTATAATATACAAAACTAATGTGCATGCTCATGCGATTTGCGAGATATATATAATATAATAAATAAGATAAGATAATATTTAATATTATTTTTTATTCATTTGACAACACATAATATATGATTATTATGTCGAAGTATATTAGGTCAAATATATAAAATTGTATAATTTTTAAATGTGATATTGAATAATTTACTTATTTAGTGCTTGCTTGTATACCAATTAATTTACTCACTGTTATTGCAACTCAAAATTTAACCCAATTTTAACTCAACCCCACTATCTTTAATATTATTCATACATTTAAATAATACAAACCAATCATTCTTACACATCACATCAACTTTAATTTACTATTCATCAACTCACATAATTTTAACTACCTATTGTCAAAAATCATGGTGAACAGATAAAGGAAACTGAACAAGAAAGCTATAAGCTTCGTCACGAGATCTCATTTCATTAGCAGCAGAATATGCAATGTATTTCTTGGTACATAAACCCTAGCTATTGAGATGCATTTAAATACAAGGGAACTCTCTAGAATGTGGACATGTGTTACAATCTTAATGAAAGAGCCAAAATAGGAAGATGCTCATCTAAGAGTGTAGAAATGTGGCCAATCCATCGTTGTCAATGGTTGCTTTAGTTGGTGAGTCATGCAACGTGACAAAAGGGTCTTCACATGCACAGCTCGTGGAATCCTTTTGCACTGTGCTAGCATTTATTTCATGTTGTGTGTCTTCTTGCTTCTTTGACCGAGATAATGAATGCTCTTTGGACAAATGGGAATGGTTTGATAATTCTAACACTCCCCCACAATCCGAACTTGGTTGAGTCACCACACACAACTTATCCATCAACCTAGTGAAGGTTTGTTCATATAGAGGCTTAGTAAATATGTCTGTTATTTGGAACTGGGTAGGAACATGCCTGACTTCAATCTGCTTGGCTGCTACTTTCTCTCTGACAAAGTGGTAATCTAACTCCACATGCTTTGTTCTTCCATGCATGACATGATTTGCTGCCATTGCAATAGCACTGAGGTTGTCTATCCAAATGATTGGAGTTTCTTGAGGAGTGACAACGAGTTCTTGAAATAAACTGGACATCCATACAATTTCAGAAGTTACATGAGCTAAACTCTTGTATTCTGCTCCAGCACTAGACCTTGAAACCGAAGCTTGTTTTCTGGAACTCCAAGAAACCAAATTACCACCAACATAGACACAAAAACCACTTGTAGATCTTCTATCATCCAAGTCAGCAGCCCAATCAGAGTCACAAAAACCAACTATGTTCAAGTCAGCAGTCTTTGTGAGTTTAAGTCCAAAAGAAGAAGTTGCTGCAACATATTTCAAAATTCTTTTGATGGTTTTCCAATGAATTTCATTTGGACTTGACATATACTGACTGACTTTATTAACATCAAAAGCATATTCTGGATGAGTGATAGTTAGATATTGCAATCCACCAACTATGTTCTATACATAGTAGCATCTTGAGAGTTTTCAGACTGATTTCTTCTCAAAAGAACACTTGTTGACATATGAGTGTTGATTCCCTTTGCATTGTACATGGAAGATTTAAATAAGAGATCTTGAGCATACCTTTCGTGGGATAAAAACATCTCTTTTTCTGATCTAAACATCTTCATTCCCAGAAAATGGTGGATTTGGCCAAGATCTTTTAAAGATAAGCTTTTGCTAAGCTGAGATATTAGTTCCTCCATTCCATAATGACTGCTCCATGTTACTAGGATATCATCCACATAGATCAAGATGTGATGATTGATTTTGTTGTTTTTCAAAAGAACAATGAGTTGTCTGCTTGGGAACAACCAAAACTAAGCTTTTTGAGTGTGTCCTTAACCTTGAAAAACCATACCCTGGAGGCTTGTTTTAATCCATAAATGGCCTTATTGAGTCTGCAAACTCCTTTGGGACTTCCTTTATGATAGAAACCTGATGGTTGCCTCATGAATATTTCCTCAGAAAGGTCTCCATTTAAGAATGCATTATTGATGTCCAACTGCCTGACTGGCCATGAAAAATGTACTGCAATGGTTAGAATAATTCTGATGGTAGAGTGTTTTACAACTGGACTGAAGGTCTCTTTGAAGTCAAATCCAGCTGCTTGTGAATAGCCTTGAGCTACAAGTCTTGCTTTGTACCTGGATATGGAACCATCAGCATTTATTTTCAATTTAAAAATCCACCTGCATCCCACTATATTTCTGTTTTCAGGCTGATCAGTAAGAGTCCAAGTATTATTGTCAACAAGAGCATGTAACTCATATGTCATGGCCTTTTTCCAATGAGAAGACTAGAGAGCCTCATTCAGACATGTTGGTTCTCTTTGTTCAAGACTAACCATCAATGCTCTTGGCTTATAAATGTCTGCTTTTGATCTAGTGATCATATGATGTTGATTGGAGACTATTGAAGTTCCTGAGGAGGCCGATGCATGATCTGGAGAATTACTTAACTCAATAGGCAAATGAACAGCTAAGGGAATGGTGTTATGGCTGGATTGACTGTTTATGGATCTGGGACTTTGAAGGGTAGCATTAGAAAAGTGATTAAGTGTGGAGATTTGATTTTCTTGAGTGGAATGAGTGGTTGGTCGGTGTTTGGTGGCTGTAGAGGTTTGTTTTTGAATGATAGGAGGAAAAATGACACTGTGTGATTCAATGTCACTGAGATTATAAGATCTGTCACCTGCTGCCTTACCATAAGGATATTCATTCTCATTGAAAAGAACATGCGTGGAAATTATAAGTTTTTCTGATGGTAAAACAATTTTGTAACCTTTTGTGAGAGTTACTAAATTCTATGAAGGTCCCACCAATGGATCTTGGTTCAAGTTTATGCTTATTAAATGGTTTAAGCAAAGGGTAAGCTAAACAACCAAAAGTTTTGAATTTATTGTAACCAGGTTCATGTTTGTACAAAACTTCCAAGGGGCTCTTATATTTCAAGGACTTAGTAGGAAGTATGTTTATGATGTAGAATGAAGTGGAGAATGCATCATCCCAAAACTTTAAGGGCATGGAAGATTGGGAAAGAAGGGATAATGCCATTTCAGTGAGATGTCTATGTTTTCTTTCTGCTGTTCCATTTTGTTGAGGTGTATGAGGGCAAGAAACTCTATAAGTGATGCCATTGTTTTGAAGAAAAGATGTGAGGGATCTAAATTCTCCCCTCCCCTCCCCCCCCCCAATCACTCTGAAGAGTTTTAATTTTGTGGCTAAATTGATTCGCATACATGGTTTTAAAGTGAATAAAGACGTCATGGACTTCTGATTTCTGTTTCAAAAAATATATCCAAGTGAATTTTGTAAACTGATCAACAAAGATGACATAGTAGACATGGCCATTTCTGGACTTAATGGGTGAAGGGCCCCATAAGTCGGAATGAATTAATTCAAGTGGAGAATTATAATGAGTTTCAGAATCACTAAAGGGTAATATGTGAATTTTAGAAACAACACAAGTAGAACATATAACATTATCTTTATTAGCATCAAAAGGCTGATTACAAGTTTTTAGAACTCTCTTGACTACATCAAGATTACAATGGCCTAGCCTCTTGTGCCATAAATCTAAGACAAATGCTTAAAACTAGTAAAGTGCACTAATGGCTGAAGAAGAAAAGTGATGTTGTGTTTTGATGGCTGAGAAGAGGTTGAATTGGATAGCTGAAACTGGTGTAGACCTTGATTAAGTTCCCCTTGGAGTAGTACTTCCTGAGTTACATGATCCTTCACAAAGCAATGAAAAGGGTGAAATTCAAAGTAAACATTTTTGTCTAAGGCAAATTTTGACACACTTATTAAGTTTTTAGTAACACTGAGAACATGCAACAAATCTTTTAATAGAAAGACTCTATTGGATTGATGGTTGGTCAGATGAGATTTACCTATGTGGGTTATGTTTTCTCCAGATCCATTTTCCATATGCAGTTTGTTGCCTCCATTGTAATCATTTGAGACACTGAGGTTGGCAAAGTCATTTGTGACATGGTTTGTTTCACCACTGTCAGGATACCACTGATTCCTTTCATTTGATGCTTCAGAGGGGCTGTAACTTTGAGTGTGCATGATGTTAGCAGAGGGGTTGTTCAATCCTCTTGAAGGATTTTTAGGTGCACTACCTATGTAGCCATTGTCATACTTGTGCTAACACCTTTCAGCAGTGTGGCCATTCACACCACAGACTTGGCATTGAATCTTTGCCCTTGAAAACCTTCTTCATCTTCCTCTATTTGGGCCTCTTCCTCCTCTTCCTCTGAAACTTTGGTTAAAGGGAGCTCTTCCTCCTCTTGTATTCTGATGATTGCCTTTAGGAAAGTCAAAAGTAGTGACAACATTTGCCATGGGATATGATCCATTAGAGTTAACATGAGGAGTGCTAATTCCTACTACCTCTAATCTAGACTCAAAAAAAAAGGAGAAGGGATTGTAAGTCTACCATAGACCATGGTTCCACTCTTGAAGTGACAGTCACCATGATAGGATTATACTCTTTTCCAAGACCACTAATAAAATGCATGATTTGATCTTTTTCAGAGACTACATGCCCAACAGCAGCTAAAGAATCATATAAAGCCTTCATCTTACTGATATACTCCTTCATGCTTACAGAGCCCTTTTTGAGACCTTGGATTTCCATTTTATACTGCATTACTCTAGCCAAAGATCGACTACTGAAGTTGTTAAGTAAAGCAGTCCAGATATCTTGAGATGAGTTGAGGCCAACCATTAGAGGAAGGATGTTGTTACCTAGTGAAGAGAGGAGCCAGGATGCAAGTAGGCTATCTTGTCTTTGCCATGAACTGAAGTCTGGATTTTGAGTGATTTCTCCAGTATCACCTGTAGCCAGAAACCTTGGTGGTGATTGGTTGGTGCCTCGAATGAACCCTTCTAGTCCATAGAATTTGATGGCCATCTCAACTTGCTGCTTCCACACAAGGAAGTTTCCATCATCAAGCTTCACAGTGACCAACTGATTGCTGGGAGAGATAAGTTGTAGAGAGATCGAGCTCCTTGAGTTCAAACTTGAGCTAGCCTCTGACATTTTTTTTTAAATAAAAAACAACAAGCTATGAAAGAGATGGATCAGAGGCAGGTATTAACCCGCTCTGATACCATGTTAAAAATCATTGTGAACAGATAAAGGAAACTGAACAAGAAAGCTATAAGCTTCATCACGAAATTTCATTTCATTAGCAGCAGATTATGCAATGTATTTCTTGGTACATAAACCCTAGCTACTGAGATGCATTTAAATACAAGGGAACTCTCTAGAATGTGGACATGTGTTACAATCTTAATGAAAGAGCCAAAATAGGAAGATGCTCATCTAAGGGTGTAGAAATGTGGCCAATCCATAGCTGTCAATGGTTGCTTTAGTTGGTGAGTCATGCAACGTGACAAAAAGGTCTTCACATGCACAGCTCGTGGAATCCTTTTGTAGTGTGATAGCATTTATTTCATGTTGTGTGTCTTCTTGCTTCCTTGACCGAGATAATGAATGCTCTTTGGACTGATGGTAATGGTTTATAATTCTAACACCTACCATTTCCAATCATTTATCTTTTACTTTTACATAAAATCAATTTTAATCATTTTATTTTAAATATTATTTTAATACATTCTTAAAATTTCACTACAACTAACCATACCACCTTTTTTAAAATTAACTATGGTTAACCAAAATGGCTCAATTTGAACAAATTATTTCATAAACAATCAAGCCCTTAGTATTTTTCAAGTGGTAAAAATCGTGTTATGCATATTTTCTGTTTGATTCATAGTTTACCTGGTTATTCGCCTGATATATATGCGACAACCACTTAGTTTATAGCTTCATTGTTATATTTTAAAATGCAAAATAATTGGTTACCTTTAATTTTGCACACATTTATTATATGTTTTTCAAGCCTATGAGACAAAACATAGAAAAATAGTTGCTTTCAAGTTTACTTCCAAAATAGATGTTATTTATAATATATTTCACAACTTATTCTATGAAATAAATTTAGGCTCATTTTTTAATTTCAAGCTAAGTTTAATAAACAACTTTCATTTTATTTGAAATATATAGTCCAACATTTCATTCATATTTATTTAATTGGAATATAGTAGTAATGAAAGAAATTATATGAGAATAAAAATGGAACACTATAATTTTTTATAAATAAATCAAGAATTGAAACCTAATCGTCAGTGATAGTCATATATGTGGAATAGCAAAAAAACCACAAAGTAAGAGCAGGTCGAGGAAAGACTTAAAGACCGAGAGTAGGTCGAGGAGAGACCTAAAAACGATGACCTGTGGAGCAGGAGACTACTCGGAGTTATCTCGGCGAATGTCACCGCGGCCTATAGTACATGCCATATTAGACCTAAGAGACCTATTTTTAGGTATCGAGTAGGACAACTTATCAGAGTTAAGGTGGCTTGATGAGTCATTATGCATATAAATCTAGTTGGGAGAAGATGAACGTAGTAACTACAATCATAGATAAACAAATGACCAAATGAATAGATAAGAAAGAATATTAAGAGAATAAGAGAATCTAATGACGATCCAGGTATGATTAAGATAGGGAGAAGTTTAAATCTTGGGCAACCGGGCAGACTGACCCCGGGGGAAGTTGGTGATACCAATCTAGCGCTCTCCCCTCAAGGTCGAGAGGAACACTCTACAACTCACTGGGTTAGAGTATGCATGTAATACAACCATAATTTTGAATGATCACACATGCCTTGACATGTGTCCGTCAACCCATCAAACGTCAGGCTCATCTCCCGAAAGTTGGTTGGTAATGCAGCCTCCAAAATTTCCCTCGAGAAAGGATGTCCTCGAGCTTGACCAACCATCTTACCATCAACATTTGTTGCAATTGACGCAATTGTTCTGCCATCCTCTCCAAAGTGCGATCTTTTCGACCTCTTCTTCTCCATGGGTAGATTCATCCATCTTCGTCTCCTGATGGTTGGTGCCAACCACCATGGTCGGCGTGGTGTTGGGATGAGATGTGTGATGGCAGTGGCCATCATACGGTCTAGTTTCTCCATGGACAACGTGAGCAGCTGCTGGTCTGCTCTCTCTGCTTTCGTCCGCGGTGGTCCATCCGTCTTAACCACTGCTCCTACGGGTTAAGCACCCACTAGATCCACCACCTCTGTGGTCAGAACAACCACTCCTTGAACCAATCAAGCTTTAGGGCCTGACTCGAGCCTACAACGTTGCCATGGACCACTGATGAAGTTTCTAAGCCCATAGGGCAGAGCATCGGGGTCATCGGGGCCTGAGAAGGTCCAGAGAAACTCGGAGGCTGGCCTGCTCCGAACGGAAGCGTGTTCGGCCACACGTCATCAATATTATGCTCCAAGTTCTTTCTGGGAATTTCTCGGTCGTGGCTATGGTAAACACAACTTTTCGAACTGAAGTCCCACAAACGGTGTCAAATGGTATGCAAAGACTCTCGACCGGCTGAAAAAGGCATGCTCACGAGCCTCCTTGCTGGTTGAACGCCTTAGACCTGCAAAATTTCTCACACTAGAGGGTTTTCTGATGAAGAGCCTTTGATGCTGAAAAGAGTATGTGTGAGGGATGATTGACAAAGAAAGTAAAGTATATGGAACGCAATCATGAAATCACACATCTCACCCATATTTATAGGGATGAGGTACCTGCTTCTAGACGGTTGCCCGTATACGATGAGTTGGCTGCTCAAGCTGCTCGATCGTACAAAACACACTACACTATTAATCAGAGGGTTATGAGGCGTGGACCAATCAGGTAATGCCACGTGGTTTTACCCACGTGGAAGTTTAATTCCCTTAAAGTTCCTTCTTATCCCTTAGTCTTTCGTATGAGGCCTCTTAATGGTAGGACCAGCTATAGGTCGATTGAGGTGAAGTGCTGACGACTCCAAGGCCGAGTTGTATTCCTTCTGGTTGATCACAAGATCAACCATACCTACAGGTCTAGTTTCTATCAGGACATCCGAAGGCCCTAGCTCGACCTGGTCTCGTTGTCCCTAATCCCTTATGTCATCTTCCAAACCAAAGGCTCTTAATTCTGTATTAGCGACGCTCGACAGCAATCATTGTGCTCCGATTCCGATCGACCATACGGCTCACTCGGCCTAATCTACTGGTTTATTTCATTAGGTATGATATCCCGTATCAAGTCTGGAACCAGACTGGCCATGTCTAGTCTCTTCACATTCAATGTTCACACAATAGTACAATACTTATTTCACATATAAGTTCAATGTTGGATTCAAGATTCAACAATATTATGTCCGACGATCGAAAATTAGAGCTTTATAATTAATTAGAGATTCTATATTATTAAATATCTTCAAAGGGTTATAAAATCGCATGAAATTTCTACACAGTACTAGATAATGTGAAGGGAAAGATGCAAGAATTTAGACAGAACGAATAAATAAAAAATAAAAAAAAATAAAAAAAAAATGGAGATGAGGAGTGAGTAACTAATTTAACAACTTAAATTTGACTCAAAATTGGGAGTCAAACTCAAAACCAGCGAATTTTCCAAATTCTATGGGCAGCCTATTTTGCTATATCTGCAGCGTATAGTTATGCCACATAGTCATTTAAGATGTATACAACTTTTCCTTTCTTTATCAGGACCTTTAAAAGTAATAATAAAAAATAAAAACAAAATCATTTAAAAAATTTCGTCATGCGTGTTGAGCCCAAAAATACACATTTGGTGGCTACGACAGTTGCGGCGGTTTTTTTTTTTCGGTACAAGGACCTTCTAGTTTTCGGATTCAGAGTTGCGGCGGTTTTAGTTGTATACGGAAACAGGTTTCCTTAGGTTACATAAATCAAGTCCCTCTATAGACATTCGATAAAATTGGAAAGACATGAGAAGATTAGCTTGGACTGCGAAAGGGTGACATGCATAAATTGAGAAAAGGTTACATAAATCAAACGACTTTTCATTGGATTTGAATGGATTTTTTTTTTTTTTTTTTTTTTTTTTTTT
>CACSLK010024540.1:11672107-11692322 GCA_902706635.1 Striga hermonthica | reverse complement strand
ATTAAGTCGGCCGGGGCACTTTGGGGACTCCAGGTAAATGTTGTACTCCTATATAAAGGACTGAGGTAATCCCAAAACCCTAACTCCCATTCATTCCAGATCCTTTTGATCACTGCTGCTGCTCTGATAGCAGCTATCATCACCTCTCTCATATACTGACTTGAGCGTCGGAGGCTCTACGCCGGAAACCCCTCCGGCGTTGAGTTCTTGTAGGTGTTCTTGCGGCTCACAACAATGGTTCAATCGCCATCACATCAGATCTAAGCTCATCCGTACCGGTTCGTCCCAGATCCGGACGTTTTCTCATTAGACCGTTCTAGATCTGAGAAGAAACCCATCAAACTTCCATTTCAGATGTCTTCATTTGTTCCTCGATTCACTCCAGCACGGCGATTCCTTTACCCTCGCCGCCGCAACAATAGCAGCATCGCTGACTGGAACAAACTCGTGACGAGGATCCGAAGTGTCCGCTGGCACCTCCTCCACAACCGGCATGACCTCGGTCTCAACGACCTCCTTGCCCGCTTACTTAGCCTTATCCGCAGCATATGCCTCCACGGCCTCCCGAATTTGCTCCGGGGTCATATCCTCAAAATTTTGCTCTATAACCACCTCGGTGAGCGTTTCGATGTAAATATCAGCCAACTCCTTCCTCTTTAACTTCTCGCCCTCGAGAATCATATTCACAAATGCGCGGCGGAGAAGATATTCTCTCTCTTTACAACGGGGGAAGGTTAGTCTTCTTGGCGAATTCTTCAGTCCGGCCCAACAAGTTGGCGCAGAACTCCCGCTCATCATCATCAGCTTCCACGTGCATGCTCTTTGATCTCCATATCAAAGCCATATTTCTCCAATTTGTGGAATAGAAATATACGCAACTCGTCAACGTCGTAAAATCTGGCGCTGCACCGCTCGATCACCCACCGGAGTGCTAGACAGGTGTTCATCTCCAATTCTAGGTCAGGGCCAACTTCACCTTCCACTCTGGTATCAACAGCAGCAACGACATCTTCTCTACCGCTCTGGGTTTCGACAAAAGCAACTGAGTCTTTCCCGGCCTGAAAACCATTCTCGTACATAAATTCGCCGTAAGAATATTTTTCTTTCTCCAGCTTAGCCATTTCGGCTTGATGAGCATCCCGTTGTCTGGCCATAAGCTCTTGCACTTCGGTACGCTATTTGTGAGTTTCTTCATGAGCGGCCTTCTCCCTCAACAAGTTCTCTTTTGCTTCATCGGCACTGGCCTCGAGCGCTTTAGCATGCTGCACTGGCCTCAACATATTTCTTCATAAGCGGCCTTCCTCCACCTCGGTCTGGAGAGACTTCTTTTCCTCGGATAATGTGACCACCTCGTTTTGCGCTACCTCAAGTTGCGTGTCCCGATCATCAATTTTGTCATTCAAATCAGCTTCCATTTTGGCGGCTTCCTCGCGCAGCGACGCAATAGTCCCATCTCGTAAAGATATGGTATGCCTTTTTCCTTCTAGTTGTGCGGCAATCCGGCTATGATCGTCCTCGGCCGCCACGAGACTCACCAAAGCTCGACCCATACACGCTTTAGCATAATTCAACATATCCACACTTGACAGAGATGAGACTCCCACTTCAGACTTTGGGTCCCATACCATCAGAGGCACACGAGCTGCATTTTTTGCACTTTCCGGCATTTCGATTCTCGACGACATGTGAGGGGTCTTGACTGACTTGAAGGTAGTGAACCAATCCTCCACCACTCCCTTGGGCACATTCACATTCGCGGTCCTTTCTTCGTCGATTGACAGAAACGACCTCTCGAATATCGGGGACTCATCGACATCCCGCTCTTTCTCGGGCCGCCCAGAATTGTGCTTCTTCTTTGATCGTTCTTCTCTAACAGAAGAAGCCTCTCCGGCAGACATCTTCACCAATTTTCTCTTCTTCTTCTTATTCGGTTGTACAGTCTCCAACGACTTCGGAAGAGACTGATGTTTCTCCGGCTCTTCTATCGGCACCTCGGTATGCACTTGTTCCGCCAGAGCCAACTCGTTTCTCGCCAGACTTTCTTCTAGCTCGGCTTGATTAATCGCTGGAGCATTTACAACTGGCGGCACCTCGGCAGAAACTACCTCTTGTTGAGACTTTGGGCTTTCCAGATCAACTACCGACGTCGCACCAACTCCGACGTCAGCAGATTTCTTGCCAGCAGTCCTCTTTACCAAAGCTCGGACCAAATCTCTCCTCATGGCGTCGGTTAGTCTTAAGTCTCGACTTTTGCCAAACTTCGACTGCAGATCTTTGTTCGGATAACGACGCCTGAAGTCTTTGGCGTCTTTGATAGTTCGATAGCCAGAAAATCCGAGCAGCGGATAATATACTACACGAATAAATCAAAATGGCAAAGTGAATACAACCATTCCCGATATTCCGAGGTACAAATTATACTTGGAAAACTAATTCTCCTTACCGGGATCAAATGCAGAGGTCGAAACTCCGGGAGATAAACCTGCGGCCTCTAGCTTTGAATCAACCACTAACTTCTTGTAATTACGAAGATCCTTGTCAAGATCAGCAAACACGAGCAGCTTTCCACCAAATTTTGGGCTAAGCTTTGGCTCCTTCTTCTTCGTCTCTTTCTCTACAAATGGGAAAAGTTCCAACCTGTTAGTACACAGAACAAAGCCAACATCAGAAAAATGCTCAAAAAATAAACGACAAAGTACTTACTATTGCCGGAATGAATATTCATGGGGATTGTCATCCCATCAATCCGGGGTTCATGGAAAAAGCTCTCGGACTGCCATTCACCACCGACCCACAGCCATTCCTCCTGAAAACCGTGGAGGGTCTCTGGGATGTCAGTTATTATTTCGCCGACCTTAAGATCGTGTTGAGGTTTTGCTCCGGCAAAGAAACAACAAGAAGTCTCTGCCACCCTCCGACTTGGGCTCTTCTTAAAAGCATATATGCTTCTAATCTCCTCGCACGACGACAGGCCCTCACCTCTCTCATGCAGTAAGACCATCAAACCGATAATCTTTTTCCAACTATTCGGTGTTATCTGGCACAGAGGTAAACCCCAACTTCGAAGGTACTCCGTAATTAAGTTCGGCAACGGAAACCTTAGTCCCGATCTCAGGCTCTCCGCAATAACGCCAACACAACCCGGAGGAGGGCTGGTTATCCTCTCCCCAGGGTAAGGCGCAAAAATCTTCATTGAGGGCAGAATCCAGATTTGTTCCCGGAGCATCACCACATCGACATCTGTTAAAATGCTGGGCTCGCCTTCGAAATCGACCTTAGGGTCAGACCATGTCCTTACCGGCCTTCTCCAATGGTCCTCTAAATCCAAAGCATTCTCCTCCACCACACTATCGCCATCTTCATCATTCGTCTTGATATCGAGGTGTCTCACCAACATTGGATCCCACCGATGATACTCAAAAGCCAATTCCACCAGCTCTGAATCATGGTACACCTCAAGGGGTACCGATTCGGTACTATATGAACTCGCGACAGCCTTTCCTTTACCCTTCGATGCCATATGACCGAAAAGAAAATCAAAAATAAATGCAAATAACAAGAAGGAATCGAGCTTACCAAAGAATTCAATGTCACTCGAGGAAACAGAATCACACGCAAGAATAACTCGCAAGTGCTCAAGAAATCAACAGCAAAAAAGAATACTAGAAAATTCGAAGATAATTGCAAAGGTAGAAAAACTTAGTCATATTCTGCTGAAGAGTATTTATAAGTCGCGATTTTCGACCGTTAGGGCTTCCAATTGGGGGCGCGTGCAATCGACGCGACCCCTCATTCCAAACGGCACAACTTTTCGCCTGACAGCGCCTATAGCACACGTGTCACTCTATAAAGACAGCCGTTACCTATTCCTTCAAACGACGCACCCTCTCGCATTTTGCAGTTAATGCCCGACCGTTATGTCCCCTCAAGTCTCTCCCAACACTACCAAGAGTTTATTGAAATATTATCAAGTGTTCTCACTTCGGAAAATAATCTCCACTTCGGAACACTCGACCCACTTCGGTTACCACATACATTAGAATCCTCCCTAACAGGCGCGACTAATTCGTCCCGATATACCTGCTCAGAATCTCTATTTATTTTGCTGTACCGACGACCACCACTTCGTATGCTCGCCGACACTGGGGGCCTCTCTGTTATCATCCGACCCAGTAATCTGGGATTATTCATTCAAAATCGAGAGGTACAAGAGTCATCATTAGCGGTTGGCCCGAACCCCGCTTATTCCGATTTATGGTTGCAAAACCGAACTTCGACCGACATAAAGAAAAACCGACTTAACACGCAAAGACCGAAGTCACCGCGAACCGAGGTCACCATCCCCAAAGCTGGTGACAAGGTGCCTACACGCCATCTTCACACATCGCGAGATCTTTCATCATTCAGGTGGGACCCACTCACATGGCCGCCCATCAAAAGCCACTTTACGAAAAGGTTACCGTACATCTTGAAATACGGACCCAAAAAGATACTATAAATAGCACGTTCATATTCTTGTACAGGGATCGATCTCTGAATATTCGATACATATATACAAAAACCGCGCCACCTTTCACCTCGGTTCACCTCGGACCGGGGCCATTGCTCGTGTTTCGAATGCATGTTTTACGATCAAATCTCTTAAAATATCCAACTAATCACATACTCAATCGTTGTTAACAACCATACAATAACAAATGCATTGGGTCTAGTCTTGCCTATGTGGCATGTAAATAACCAAGTCTTGGATGACATGGATAAAAGTATGTAAAATTAATAAAACTTACTCCAATGCAAAGAGACTATGTCTCTACTTGAGTCTAAAATAGACTAAAGGGTAGACTGGGTCTCTTTTTCTGGCTGCTACATCAGCAGGACCCAATCTACTTTTGTTGGTACCGGAGAATACATTTTTGTAGACTAGATCTATTTTTTATGTGTCATACAATTTTTTGTGATTGAACTCAAAACATTGCGGATGCTCTAAAGAATTGTGGATGCAGTTTTGTAGCCCAGGGTCACATCAGCATACTTGCGCCCTTTACCGCTAAAATAATTATATTTCAGGACATGGGTTTGTTTTATTATAATAATTATTATGTTGACAGGATAATTTATTTGAATGAAGAAATAAAGTTATGTTTTTTGTTTATCTTTTTTCGTGTATGTATCATACTTATTAGGTAATCATTTCCTCACAATCCACAGGATTTAAAAAAAAAAAAAAAAAAAAGATAAAATAAAATAAACTCCGTGTTTTTCTAGTCAGTGGTGGTCCTCTTATCAAATTTGGGCTGAGGAGCATATTCGTGGCTGCTTCATGATCCATCTGGAAACGTGGCCCGTAACCAATCCACTTCTCTACAATATTCCGCGTCTTAACAATACCTATATATATACCCAATCGATCCTCACTTCACCCTTCAGAATCAAACCAAACTCGACTACTTCAATCTAAAGCGAGAAAATTCATTCAATTCACATTTTTTAGCCTTTCGCCATACCCAAATTCCTAAGTTTCATAGTTAATATCGAGAACCAGTAACCATTCCAACCTTCGATGGAGAGGCACGAGCAGTACGAGCGCGTCTTCACCCGCTTCGACTCCGACGGCGACGGAAGGATCTGCCCCGCGGAGCTCTGGCGATGCGTCGGCTCTATGGGCGGCGAGATGACGGCCGAGGAGGCGGAGGCCGCGGTGGAGCTGATGGATTCCGACGGGGACGGACTCCTCTGCCTGGACGACTTCCTCAGGATTGTGGAAGGCGCCGGGGATGAGGAGAAGGCGGGAGATCTGAAGGCGGCGTTCCAAATGTATGTGCAGGAGGGAGGCGCGTGCATCACACCCAAGAGCCTGAGGAGGATGTTGAGCAGGCTGGGGGAGAGGAAGAGCGTGGGCGAGTGCAGGAATATGATCGCTCGATTTGATCTCAACGGCGATGGGGTACTCAGCTTCGACGAGTTCAGGCTCATGATGTCTAATTGAGATGACACAATAAACGACGTCGTCTGTACAGCTTCCTCATATAGTCATATTCATTTATGTAGAATGTAGATTAGTAGATATATATTAGACATTTTTAGCTTTGGGATTTTTAATTTTATTTTTCATATGTGTATTTGTAGACATTGTTATACAATTTGCGTTTTTTGATTAATTTTTTTGCTCCGCTTTTCAATTGGAGTAATAAACTTCAGTATCCTCAATATTATTAGTATAATTAAATAGTATCAATCAATCATTCTTACATATTATATCAACTTTAATTTATTATTCATCCACTCACATAGTTTTAACTAAGACTTTGTTTATCGGTGACCCAATTATTGGGTCACCAAGAAAAGACAAAAGAAAAATTAAAAAGAAAAAAAGAAAAAAAAACAACAAAAAGCGTGACCCAGGTCACAATGTGACCTAGGGTCACACCCGGTTGTGGGAATGCTCATGGAACACTTGTCCAAATTTTATTGGATAAATGTATTTTTTAAATAAGATAAAATTTAATTTGTATTTTTAAGGGGTAATTTATTTTAAAAATAAAAAATACTAAAATCCATATTTTTTTTTTCATTCTCTATAAATAGAGACCATATTTGATATGTTTTGAAACACATTTGTAATTTACTAATTTTAATTTATGTGTGATTTTATTTGAAGTCGTTGTAACTTGTTTAACTAATTTAATATCTTGTTCTAATTTTTGTAATTTTAAATTTTAATTGACTTCGTAATTTTATATTTAATTATATGATAGAATATAATTATTTAAAAATAATTACGTCTTTAGTTATATGATAGAATACAACCTTCACAACTGCCTATTCTATCTAGACGCCGTCCAACTGTTGGAGCGCCTAGAATGACCGCCTAGGTAAGGATATATATATATATATATATAGGGGTCACACTCCAGTGAGAATGAGGCTTAGTGAAAGAAATAAGAATACATTGTAGCCATTAGATCGCATGATCTAACGACTTATACAAAAATCATTATGAAGAAAAAAATATACATTCATTAAGGACATTGTGGTAATTTTACACCATACACTTAAAAATGTGGACCATACTACACATTAATAAACCAGCCACCTAATATACACCCACCAATCAAACCACCTACCCACCCCACCCACCCCCCTCCCTCTCTCTTCACACGCACAAACAACACACACAGACACACTCGACACACAACACACACATCACAGACAAACACATATACAACACACACGGCGGCGCCTGCGTCTTGCGTCGTTACACTCTGTCGTCGGCACTCTACTGCCGCACGTCGCTCGCCACCTGCCGACGGCCACCGATTACCCGCAGCCACAGAGACATCGCCAAAGTCCGGCAACCGTCCGCCGACGAGCTCCGGCGTTGGCTTCAGCACGCCACATCGGAGGACATTCTCCACCGCCGTCGACAGACAAGCCAGTTCATGGTCTGGAGGACGCAGAATAATCCGCTCGCAATGGTAACGGACCTCCTTGCGGCTTTGAATCCGACGACACCAACCGGCGAACACAAAATCAAAATCGGGATGATGCCTCGACCGATGAAGAATTTGCAGTTCTCGACACGTCGGGGCGGAGCACTGGCGGGAAAGACGGGGCTGAGGGCTAGGGCGTCGCAGATTTGTATTTTTTTTTGTTCTTTTTGTTGGGAGATGTATTTCGAAAATTTGAGTAGTTATAGAGACTTGGTTTGAATTTTTGATGTTTAAATTATATTACAATTTAGTTCATGGGTCGAATTTGTACTTTATTAAAAAATTAATAATTTATTAAAAATTTGATATTCCTTATACATAAAATGCACATTATTTCGTACGAATATGCACATCAAAATTGTTTTTTCTTTTTTCAAATTGGTTTTGGGAAAATTTCAGTCTGTTCAAACTACACAATAATTTCCCACACAACATAACACTAAGTAACACAAGTTGAAAAGTTTTTTCTCTCGCCTCTCTCCCTGCAAAATTCCCAGATCTTCTCCTTCTAACCCTAGTACACCCCCGCGTAAACCTTTCCTCCGACGGCCCTAGATTTCCCTAATTACGGCGAGCACCTGGCTCTTTCTGGGCCCGACAGCGAGGCTGTGGCGTTCTTTCATCTCCTCCTCCTCGAGAGGTCCCAATCTTGCACCGATTGCCATGGCAGGCGAGGAATGACGGGAGGCACTAGGGGCTTTGGTTCGGCGGACGTCGAGGGCGTCCTTGCGGCGGTCGATGGCGGCGGTCTAGATGTGGTTCCCCCTTGCCCGGTCTTCCCTGGTGTTTGGAAGATGGGGCCCTCCGGCAGTGGCTGCGCAGTGTTGCGGCGGCTCCGGCGTACGCGGGGGGGAGGGGGGGGGCTACGGAGTGGTCCAGTCTGGTTTGAGTCTGTAGAGTATCGGGAAGGCTGTCGAGTTTTGTGGTCTGGATCTGGTCAGCCCATTAGGGGAGTTTCTGGGTCTTGTGTTTGGGCTGTGGATCTCGGGATTTTTCTCGGTATTCGCGATGGGTGCTTGTCCGGAGTGTGGTGGTTCTGGGCTTTCCCGTCGGGTGGGGAGGGTATTAAATGGTTAGCTCTTGTTTGTTTAAGTTTTTTTTTTTATTTTGTGTAGTGTTTATTTTGTGATGTCAGTGTGCGTTCGTGTTTTTCTCCCGTTGGGGAGCGTGTATTCTTTCGTCGGGGAGCGTGTATTCTCCATTAGTGGAGCTTTTAGTTTTGTGTGGTGTTTGTAGTGTTTTGTGTATTAGGCTATCGTCTGGCGGTAGGCCTCCCTTTTCCGGCTAGTTAGCCGGTTGTAATTACGTGTTTTTATATATGAATATATCGTTTGAAAAAAAAAACTACACAATAGTGACCTAAATAATGCACAATAGAGTTATACGAGTTGCATATTATTGACTGGCAGACTGCACAATATCAACTGAAACCGATCAAACTAAAACTTTCATTCCGATTTGTTTATATGTCTGAACAATATACGTTTTTCATTCCTAAAATTTCAGTTATTTCTATCTGATTATATGTCATTACTTTAAATTAAATTATTTAGGTTCAATGTTGTGTTTATATTTTTATATAAAAATTATTCATTGCAGCAAAAAAATGAAAAATATAAAAAATAAAATATAATTTATAGGACATATTTTAATAATATAAACAATATTTTTTTTAGTTATTTTGGCTAATTTGGTTAACGAACCGAATAAACAAATATTTCGGTTCTATTTTAATTGGTTTGAGACAAAGATTCAATCATTTCAGACTGCACAATAGCGACTGAAATCATGCACATTATGGTAAGATGAGTTGCACCTTAATGACTGTCAGACTGTTTTGGCTACACTATGTTTTTCGCTAACTGTTTCAGTTTGTCAAATCAGCTTCTGATCCGACTCCAGTCGGTTACTATATTTCATTACCGTTTTGTTATTAAACTAAATAACGGGTTTCAGATAAAGTCAGATTTTACGGTAGCACTCCGAATCAGTATTTCGCAAAATAAATGCTTTTATTTAGAAAGATTTTGCGAAAATTGCGCTCTGATTTTCATGAAATAGCAGGGTGTTACAGATGGTTATTACATTGATTATAATTACGCTACCATGTTTGAGGTATGTATTATCAGTATCCGCTCGGAATGGTCGCCGGTCCATTCTGGGTTCTAGTGGCCATAGTCTGCCCACTAGAGTGTGCACATGGTGTCTGGCATTTTTATGCTGGCAGATGTTCAGTTATCAGTCAGGTGATGATTATCACGATATCAATATCAGATCATGATTATTCAGTACTGGTATCAGTTTCAGTTTCAGTTTTCAGTTTAAGTATCAGTTCAGTTATATATGCCAGGATCATGATATTGTTATTATTTTCACTGTTTACTTTAGTATGAGTTTCTGCGGAGCACAGTGGATTAGTGCTCACGCCCCCACATTATTCATGTTTTTCAGGTCACAGGGTCGGAGCCGAGAGTGAGTTGGCGGCCGGTTCAGGACTTTTGTATATATGTTTAAACATGTTTTGGTTACACTATGTTTTCCGCTAACTGTTTCAGTTTGTCAAATCAGCTTGTGATCCGACTTTAGTCGGTTACTATATTTCATTACCGTTTTGTTATTAAACTAAATAACGGTTTTCAGATAAAGTCAGATTTTACGGTAGCACTCCGAATCAGTGTTTCGCAAAATAAATGCTTTTATTTAGAGAGATTTTACGAAAATTGCGCTCTGATTTTCATGAAATAGCGGGGTGTTACAGATTTGACGGGAGGTTGAATGTTCTCGGTTTCCATGGTGTAAGGATTTGGATCTGGTGGAGTATCAGAACTTTGGCTTTGACGAGTTGAGCGCCGAGATGGCAGAGGAACATTCTTCTTCAGCTTCACGGTGCCCTGCTTGGATTTAGGCATTGTCAAAAAATAGGGAATTTCGGAAGAAAGAATGTTAGAGAGATGGGAGAGATAACTAAAATAAAAGATTGAAATAGATAAGAGAGAGAGAGATGCACAAGAAGGTATGATGTGGGTATTCAAGGTTAAAGACTAAAAGAAAAGACAATGGGCCCAAACCAATAGTGGTTACTATGATTGATTCACTAAGAGAAGAGATCCAGGAGAAGTGGAGAACAGTAGTTGTCCTTGCCTTTTCCAGATGACATAATGATGGAGACGAGATCGCGATGGCATTCATGGACAAATTTGATCGTTCACCATCTTTAGTTTGATTATTATTTTCCTATCTATTTTATTAGGGTGCTTTATTTCCTTTTTCTATTTAGTAGATGAATAATTTATTTCCTTTGGGATTTTTATTTATTTAGGAAATTAAGGATTTAGCTTTAATAGGCCTCTATATATTGTCTTTTCCTTTTAAAAGAGAGCAGACATTTACGAATAAAAATTATCAGATTGAGTTTTCTCATCTTGTTCCCTTTTCGTTTATCGCTGCGCTACATCAGTTGGTATCCAGGGTTCAACTACGATCCAAGATGCTGCCAAAAAGGAACGACCCAGCCGACGACAGACGGGATGCGGCGATCGAAGCCCTAACTCGCCAGAACGAGTTGCTGGGGCGCGATATGGCGGACCTAACAGCGGGCATGGAGGATATCCGGGAGGCCCTGCAGCTGCTGATGCGACGCGACCAAACGAACCGCGACGGGCCCGACAATCGGGACGGCGGTTGCGGTGGGCAGCGTGGGGGCCGTGGGGGTCGCGGCCACGCGAGTTTTGGTGACAGACGACGGTCACCGGGCACGGAGGAGAACAACGACTCAGATGCTACGGAGGAGGAGGGCAATCCGTTCGGGCGCGATAATCCACGGGCTTACGACGAACCACGCGGTGAAAGGCGTTGGGAGAGTGCGTTTCGCGTGGATGTCCCGGAGTTTTCGGGTGGGCTGGATGCCGGTGAGTTTCTTGATTGGCTTGCTTCCGTGGAGGCCGTGTTGGACTACAAGGAGGTCCCCAATGATCAGCGGGTTGGCCTTGTGGCTACGCGATTGCGAGGGCGGGCGATTTCCTGTGGTAGCATCTCCAGGATGAGCGTCGTCTTTTGAGTAAACCCAAAATTGCTACATGGGCCAAGTTCCGGAAACACATCGAACGGGAATTTTTACTGTTCAATTATATCAGTACTACATATCAACAACTACATAATTTGCGTCAAGGTGCCCGTTCAGTGGATGAGTACACGGAGGATTTCTATCGTCTCCTTACGCGGGTTAGCTTACGCGAGACGACGGCTCAGAAGGTGTCCCGTTATGTTGGGGGTTTACGACTTGCTATCTGTAATATGCTTAATTTATTTTCCCTCGAAACCGTCTCTGCTGCTCATCAACGAGCATTGCTTATTGAACAACAGCAGGCTCAGCGTTCGGTGCCGTCATCGGGATTTCAGCAACGCCCTGGCGGCCCTTCCTCGTCTTCAGCAGTACCCAACCGGTCGTCTGTCAAGGGTGGTCGCGGTAGCACGTCAGGGGTGGTCGGCTTTCAGGCCGCTGGCACTTTCGTTGGCCCGACGGCTGGGAGTGGTGCAAATTCGGGCGTCGTGGACAGTTCGCGTGGCGGTGGTGGTCCCCGGTGTTTCTCGTGCAGTGAGGCGGGCCACATGATGTCCGCGTGTTCTCGTCGCGGTGGGACCCGGGCTTTGCTGGCCGACGAATGCGACGGCCTTATGGGGCCTATTTACGAGGGTCCACCGAATTTTGATGTTGAGCCTGACCCAGTGGAGGAACATCTGTGCGGTGATGAGGGTCTTGCATTGGTCCTTCGTCGTTCGTGTTTGGCGCCTCGGGCCTATGAGTCCACGGAGCCTCTTCAGCGACACCATATTTTTGAATCCACATGTACGGTAGGTGGGGTTATTTGTCGTTTTATTATTGGCTCTGGTTCTTGTGAGAATGTGGTGGCACAGGATGCGGTGGAACATCTTCAGCTATCGACGGTGCCACACCCTCAACCGTACACTTTGGCATGGATTTAGCGGGGTAGTGCCATCACCGTGGACCGTCGGGTCTTGGTCCATTTTTCCATCGGGCCCAAGTATCGTGACTCAGTATGGTGTGATGTGGTGCCCATGGACGCGTGCCATCTCTTACTCGGCCGTCCATGGCAGTATGATCGTTCGGTGGCTTTTGACGGTCGTCTTAACACATACAGCTTCATGTTTGACGGTGTTCGGTTGGTGCTTCATCCGTCACCTCCTCGTTCCTTGCCGCCGCCATCCCCGCAGGTTCTTTTATTGTCTCGCACGGCTTTTGATGGGGAGCTTCGACAGGCCACGTGTGTTTTGCTTCTTTTGGGTACTGATGTGTCGACCCCGACGGCCCCGCCGGCCGTTATTCAGCCATTGGTTGAGGAATTTTCTGATGTCTTTCCTAATGAGCTACCTTCTGGTCTTCCTCCTCTTCGGGACATTCAGCATCACATTGATTTGGTGCCCGGTGCTTCTTTGCCTAACCGTCCTCATTACCGTATGAGCCCGGTTGAACACGGAGAGTTGAGGCGACAGGTGGAGGAGTTGGTCGTTCGGGGGGTTTTTCGTCGCAGTTTGAGTCCGTGTGCGGTGCCGGCTCTGCTCATTCTGAAGAAGGATGCCTCGTGGCGTATGTGTGTTGACAGTCGTGCTATTAATAAGATTATGGTTCGCTACCGATTTCCTATTCCGCGCCTTGATGACCTGCTTGACCAGTTGCATGGGGCTTCGGTTTTTTCTAAACTGGATCTTCGGAGTGGCTATCATCAGATTCGAATCCGGCTGGGTGATGAGTGGAAGACCGCTTTTAAAATCCGGGAGGGTCTTGTCGAGTGGCTAGTGATGCCGTTTGGTCTTTCTAATGCACCGAGCACGTTCATGCGGGTGATGAACCAGGCCTTGCGCGACCTCATTGGGTGTTGTGCCGTCGTTTATTTCGATGACATCCTCATTTATAGCCGCTCTATTCCGGAGCATTTAGAGCATGTACGTTCGGTTTTGCAGATCCTGCGGGTCGAGTCCTTCTATGGGTCGCCTCATAAGTGCTCGTTTGTGGTTGACTCGATCCATTTCTTGGTCTTTGTCATTTCGGCTGCGGGTATTCGTGTGGACGACAGCAAGGTCGCCGCTATTCGGGAGTGGCCGACTCCGACGTCATTCACGGAGGCGCGTAGCTTCCACGGGTTAGCATCTTTTTACCGCCGTTTCATTTCACATTTTAGTTCTATCACCGCTCCTATCACAGACTGCCTTCATGGCAAGTCATTTGTTTGGACCCCTCAGGCTGCTGCTGCTTTTGATCTTATCAAGAGAAAACTCACTTCTGCCCCGCTTTTGGTCCTTCCGGATTTTTCTCTCCCATTTGAGCTTTCGTGTGATGCGTCTAAGGTCGAGATAGGTGCGGTGTTGTGCCAGGAGGGGCGCCCTGTCGCTTACTTTAGCGAGAAATTGTCGAGCCCGCGTTTACGCTACAACACGTATGACGTTGAATTCTATGCTGTGTTTCGGGCCGTTCATTATTGGAGGCATTACTTATTTCACAGGGAGTTCGTTTTGTTCACAGATCACGAGGCCCTTCGCCACCTTTGTTCTCAAGCCTGAGATTGAAGGTGGTCGCAGACCTTCATGGGGTTGGGCACGTCGGGCGCGATCGTTCTGTTGACTTGGTTAGTCGCTCCTTTATCTGGCCGTCCTTGAGGAGGGATGTGGCTCATTTTGTGGAGCGTTGTCACACGTGTCAGGTGTCCAAGGCTGCGGCGTCCAATGCCGGTTTGTACAGACCTTTGCTGATTCCCTCGCTCCCTTGGGCTGCTATTAGTATGGACTTTGTCCTGGGGCTGCCTCGTACTCAACGAGGTAATGATTCTATTTTTGTCGTGGTCGTCCGTTTTTCTAAGATGGTCCATTTTATACCTTGCAAGCGTACTGCAGATGCCCTCCATGTGGCGACTTTATTTTTTCGCGAGGTGTATAGGTTGCATGTTCTGCTGTCGTCTATTGTGTCGGACCGTGATACGCGGTTCCTTAGCCATTTTTAGCGGAGTTTGTGGCGTCTGGCCAACACTCGACTGGACTTTAGTAGCGCTTATCATCCTCAGACTGACGGTCAGACAGAGGTGGTCAATCGGTCTCTTGGGAACTTGTTGCGTTGTTTGGTTGGTGAGAACCTGAAGAGTTGGGACCTACGCCTTCCCCAGGCTGAGTTCGCGCATAACTCGGCTCGTAGTCGTGCGACGGGTTTTTCTCCATTTGAGGTCGTCTATGCCGTGCGTTCGCGGGGGGCCGCGGATTTTCTCGTCTTGTCATCGCCTGTGGCGGCCGAACCTCGGGCCGAGGCGTTGATGGAGGATTTGCGGCGGGTTCACGAGTCTGCCCGAGCTCGTTTAGAGGCTGTGACCGCCGGTTACAAGAAGCATGCTGATTTGCGCCGCCGCCATGTTGAGTTTGAGGTGGGTGACTTCGTTTGGGCGGTTTTGACCAAAGACCGCTTTTCGGTGCATGAGTACAATAAGCTGTCGGCCCGGAAGATCGGCCCTGTTGAGATCCTCGAGAAGATTAACCCGAATGCCTACCGTCTTCGTTTACCGTCGCATATTCGAACTTCTGACGTTTTCAATGTCAAACAATTGGTCCCTTACCTTGGTGAGAACTCCGATGGAGACGAGATCGGCCCGGATTCTAGGGCGAATCCTTCCCAATCAGGGGAAGATGATGGAGACGAGATCGCGATGGCATTCATGGACAAATTTGATCGTTTACCATCTTTAGTTTGATTATTATTTTTCTATCTATTTTATTAGGGTGCTTTATTTCCTTTTCCTATTTAGTAGATGAATAATTTATTTCTTTTGGGATTTTTATTTATTTAGGAAATTAAGGATTTAGCTTTAATATGCCTCTATATATTGTCTTTTCCTCTTGAAAGAGAGCAGACTTTTACGAATAAAAATTATCAGATTGAGTTTTCTCATCTTGTTCCCTTTTCGTTTATTGCTGCGCTACATCACATAAGAAGGATTAATAATGATTCATCCTTCCTCATCTTGGATGTACTGCTTTTCTCTTCTTGATGAGTCATCAATGAAGCTTTCTAACCCATATCTGAGTAAGGTAGCTAAAGCTTGTTGCTTCTATATCAAGTAATTTTCCTTCATTAATTTTCACTGTGATGACTGGCTTTGAGATTGAATGATGCTGGGGAGAGTTTGGTGCTTCATGTATAATACAAGTCTAACGCTCGCCCGACCGAGAACCGCAGCAAACACGACTTCCTCCACCGGTCGAACGCTGAACCTGCACAAAAACTCTTACACCGGAGGTATTTTCCGGTGAAGAGCCTCCAACGCTCAAGTCAGATCTTGAGAGATAAAAGTGTATATCAAAATCTTAGGAGAATTGGAAGTTATCTAAGAGCGATAATCCTCGTCCCTATTTATAGGGACGAGTTACCTGTTGGCCACGCGCGATTAGGCGAGTCTCGCCCTCCATCCTTTGCTCGTCCGTACGGTCGCGCGTCTCCACTTTCTCCGGTGTCAGAAAACGCGTCAGCTGCGCCAGAGAATGTCAGAGTTCGTTATCCCTTGGCCCATTCACATAACGCCGCGTGTCCACCTTCCATGTGACGGAGATCCTTTAGCATATTCTGGCTGTCGACCAGATCAGTCCATGTGTCCTCACGTGTAACTGCTCCAGAGGCCAGAGACAATTGGTCTGTGCCTGTACTCGCTGGAACGTCCCTGCTCGACCAGGTGCTAGAGTTTCTATGGACCTGTTGGTACTGCTCGACTACACCCATACGCTACTCTGTTTGGAGTGTCCTCCGAACCGGTCTAGTATATAATATCTCATATCATCTAGTCCCCCCACTCTGGTCGAGTCTAAATGACTCGATCTAAGAGTAGTCTTTTGTGTCGACGAACCTCATCCTGCTATCTTCGACCATCCGCTATAATTCCTTCGTCGTATCGACCATTGTTTTCCAGCCATCAGTTCTGTGTACTTTTCAAATTTTGAATTCTGCCAGTTGTCCACTTTCTTGGGTATGTCCTTTCACCTGTCAGAGGTCATGATGGCCTCGTGACTTGCGCCGCCTCGGTCTTCGCCCCTGTCCCCCGCGTCTCTTCTTCTCTCACCGTTAGATCACCCACTTTAATCCTACGGCTCTTGCTTTTGCGTCTGTTCGGCTCCCTCTTCATCGTGGCCGTTAACACTTCTTAATCGGGCGGTCGAGAACGCGCCGCTCCAGTCCTCTTCAATATAAATACCGACCCTTTGCCTACATTCTTCCCTTTCCCTACTTTCGCATCCTGATCTATCTGCAATTCGTCGAGCATCCTGCAACCACCAAATCTCCGGCTTCCAGGCAACATAGCTTCATTCGTCATGAGTAAGTTTTCTGAGTTCTTTTCTGCTTTAATTTTACTAAATTTTGAGTTCCATCCTCCCGTTCGTCGTTTTCTCGCTCATTTCTCCTCGCGTTCTATCCTTCTATTCTACCTTTCCACTGTGCCATGCCTCGCTCTTCCTTCTTCTGCCTCTCTTCTTTTATCGATTTTGGTTTTAATTTTGTTTTCTTCTCTTTTCTTCTTCTCCAGATTCCGCCACTTCGAGCGAGAATGACCGGCACAGTGGGGAGGACATGAGTCCCCTTTCCCTTTCCGCAACTCCCAGTTTATCCAGCGATTCTGTCGAAGAGATTCTCCAGCCTGAGCCCATCTCAATGATTCGACCTTCCGGATTTGACGGCTGCTTCGCTGAGACTGCTGTATCTCCTTCCTCCTACCCTGTCGACCTGCCAGACGAGGAGACTCCTGGTCATCCCCTCTCTCCCCCCGCGAACTCGTCTCGCCGGCTCCTTGGTCAAGATGACGAGATCGAGGAGGATCCTCAAGATTTGGTGCCTCTGTCTTCTCGCGTGCCTGGTGCTTCGACCATCCCTTCTCCTGCTCAACAACCTAAGCGATCCCGGCCACGGTCCTCTAAGTCTTCCAAGTCCTCTTCGAGCACAACCCGTCTCGACTTTGATTTAGTTGGTCACCCCGGGACTTACGTCACCCCTGGTGACGATGACACCTACGACAACCCTCCCGATGGTTACTACTCTTTCTTCCGGGCTCACTTCGACCTAGGCTTGCGCTTCCCTATCTGCCAGGCCTTGATCGATCTATGTGGCTTATATGGCCTTCCTCTCAACCAACTTCCCCCTAACGCCTTTAGGACATTAGCTTGTTTTATTATTTTGTCGATAATCCGTATGGGTAGAGTAGATTTAGATTTTTTCGTTTATTGTTATTTTGCTTCGAAACAAGCTGACGGTCTGTATTTGAAAAGTCGGAATAACGCTTGCTTCATCAGTGATCGACCATCTGCCGAGACTATCCTTAACATCCGCGTCGACCCTAACGCCGCTGCCATTAATAAATCCGCTCGAGAAGGTGTGCGGGTCATTATTATTATTTGTATGATATCTACTGTTTTATGTCATCGACTAATATTTTGATTGATCCATCGCTTGCGCAGAGGGATTTTTGGTCAAACCCGACCTTAAGAAGGCCGGCGGCAGTAGGGCTGGCAGCAAAGATGCTTCGACGGCTGCTGAAAAGTCGAGGGGTCTCCCTTCGACCAAAGAAGGTCCTTCTCGAGCTGAGAAGTCCGGCAATCCGTCCCATTCCAACAAACAGCGAGCACCTTCTCCATCTAAACAAATCGACCGCCAGGGTGAGCGCACCTCCGTCCAGTCGACCAAAGAGAAAGAGACCTCCAAAAAGCGTCCGCGCTCTGAGGTGACTGGTCCTCACTCCAGTGGTGCGCCCCCCTCGCCCAGGCGGTCCCAGGTAGAGGCACACTCTACCGGGGGGCCGGTTGTTCAGCCCAGCCCCCCCCTCCTTCGTTGGTCTCAGCGGGACCCCAAGAAGCTGTTTCACGCTTGATGGGGTTCCTACCATTCAACGATACTCACCGGTGGGGTGTGAATCGCCGTTCTCAGGCCGAATATGCTACCCGCGCCGTGATACAGGTATACTTCTTTTCCTCATGTGCGTCCTTACGTGTTTCGCCTTCATACTCTTCCTCATCATTTGCTCGACCGCAGACCCTCACTTCCGTTGTACCTCTCCTCGAGGAGACGCTGAACGGTTCTGGTCGTCCGATCCCCGTGCTTGAAGGCGACAATCGGCGCTTAGAAGAAGAGAATAGGCGTCTGAAGGCAGAAAATGAGGATTTGCGCAAAACTCGCCACGAGTTGACTGGCCAGCTGAAGAAAGACGAGAAACGGTATGAGGAAGCGTTGAAAGCCAAGGACCAGTTGCTCGAGGCTGAGAGATCGATCCGGAAGAAAGAGGTTGAAGCGGCCGCCATTGCCGCCATGGAGAAGTCCCGTCGGGCCTTATGGAGGACCCAACTCGGCCAAGGCTTCCTCAAAGCTTACCGGGAGCAGCTGATCGAGGATTACCTTTGCTCGACCGCCTTCCTCAAGGAGGCCGCCGCAATGGGGATGGATTTCTATACTTACAGTATGGAAGAGGTTGAGCGACAGTTAAAGGAGATGGGGTTTACGGGTGAGCTCGACCAGGACAAGACCTGGGAGGCGATCCCGTCTGCGCCTTCAAACTTCACTGGTGATCCCAGCCTGCCCGCTGAGCATCCTTGGTGGGCAGAATCCTTAGAGCGGTCTTTAGCTCGGGATCCCTCCTTGAAGAGCTCCTTTGATGTGCCGCGGCCTGGTGAGGCGCCCGTGGTTCGTCTTTCTGTTGTCGTTCCCCAGCAACCGTCGACCACCCTTGCTCCTTCGTCCTCCTCTGGTCCGTCCTCTTCTGTCGCTGCGCCATCCATTTTCTCAGCCGCTGTCCTTTCCTCGACCATGTCTCTGCAATCTTCGACCACTGCTGCTCTCTTTTCTTCAACAGCCGCTCAGTTGACTAGTGTTGCTAGCTTTCCTTCCACAGTTGCTCGGTCGACCACCGCCACTGCTACCCTATCTGCAACGGTTGCTCAGTCGACCGCAGCTGCCGTATCAAGCTCGGCTGCTGCATCTTCATCGACATCTTCAGCCCACTCATCTGTTGTCATGCAATCCTCTGTCGCACCCTAGGGATTTGTAATTTTCGTAGCATTAACTTGTATTTTTTATTTTCGCCATGTAACTTTGCTTGTTTATGCAATGAACGAATCTACTATCTGTGTTTTGTCTCTTGCAATGTTTATTCCTGATGATGTATGTCTTTGTTATTTATGTTCTCGATTTGTTGTGCGTATGTGTACCCTGGCCTCATTAAGCCGTGACCACTCTTTTCCTCTCATTTTCTCTTACAACGCCCAGCATAGACGGTTACCCTGATCGACTAACAATGAATATTGTCCCCTTTTTTACCATCTCTAGATCTAGCGACTCATTAATTGCCTAGTCGACCACTGCCTCACATTCTGCCACTTTTGCCACTGTCGCGCAGTCCATAGATGCTGCTCCCTTTACCGCCGCTCTTCTTGATGTTTCGTATTTTAATTCTTACGAATATATTGATTGTGGTCCCCATGAATATGCCGGTTATCTTTGTGCTCGATACCTTTCCGCCATTAATCATCGTCCCGTTGATGCGCATCCCGTACGGGACTTTGGTCTTGTCACTTGCCCACCCTAAGGGATGTTCCAAAAACATTGTGGTCGTCCAGCCCGGAGGCGTGGACGTTGTCGACCACATGCCCATCCCTTAGAATGTACCGAAAACAAGCGACCTTCGCCCACCCCTCGATCG
>CACSLK010024540.1:11660028-11670347 GCA_902706635.1 Striga hermonthica | reverse complement strand
GAATTACTTTTTCTTCCGTGATTTTGGCCAGTGGCTCCGCCTCTACCCACTTTGTGAAATAGTCGACCGCGACAATCAGGAACTTACGCTGCCCTGTCGCTTGCGGCATGGGCCCCACCAAATCGATCCCCCACTGCGCGAACGGGATTGGTGCGCTCATGGTGGTCATCATCTCCGCTGGTTAGTGTATTAGTGGGCCATGCTTTTGGCATTGCACGCACTTCTTGGCCATTTCCTTCGCATCCGCCTTCATTGTCGGCCAAAAATAACCGGCTCTTAGAATTTTCGCGACCATGGCTCCAGCTTTACTGTGATCGCCACAACATCCTTCGTGCACTTCTCGCAAAATGCCTCGACCCTCTTCTCCGGATACACACCTCAAGTGCGGGCCTGCGTAGGATCGTTTGTAGAGCACTCCTCTCTGTTCGAAAAATCTTCTCATTACTTTCAGTGCTCCTTCTCGCAGTTCTTTCTGGATTGAGGACCTCCAATCTTCCACCTCCTCAATTTCTGCTACCTCGGCCTCAGCCGTGCTTCTCTCCATGTGTAGTAAGGTTACACTCCTGCTCTTGCAGTCTACCAAATTCTGAGCGATTTTAGATAACAGATCCGCCCTGCCATTCTCTCCCCGAGGTATTTGTATTAATTCAAACGTCGAAAAGTCTTCCTTCAGTTTCCTCATATTGTTCACAAGACGTTGCAGTCGGTCCTCTTTGATCTCAAAACCTTCCTGAAACTGGCCGACCACCAATTGGGAATCCGAATAGACCTGGATCTTTCGAGCACCCCCGCCTAGAGCTAATTGTAACCCCTTTATCACTGCCTCGTATTCTGCCTCGTTATTTGACACGCGGAATCCCATCTTGACAGCAAACTCCAGATAATCGCCTTTGGGCGAGACCAGGACTATCCCCAAACCGGCCCCGCTCCTCGACACCGAGCCATCCGCGTACAATTGCCACTCTCCTTCTGGGTTCTCCTCCTTTGTACCCTCCTGGATAAAGTCTGCCAAAACCTGGGCCTTAATCGCCCTCCTAGGCTCGTATACTATAGAGTATTCGCTCAGCTCGACCGCCCACTTTACGAGTCGACCAGATACAGCTGGCCGACCCAATGTTTGCGCTAAGGGCATGTTCGTCCGCACCTTGACCTTGTGGTTTAAGAAGTACGGTCGCAATTTTCTGACCGTCATGATCACCGCCAGCGCGCATTTCTCAATCTCTGAATACTTCAACTCCGCTCCCTGCATCACTCGACTAACATAATATATGGGAAACTGAGCTGCTCCCTCCTCGCGTAACAGCACCGAGCTTACTCGCCTTCGCCCACAGATATATAGAGTATGAGCTCCTCTCCGGGCACTGGCTTAGCTAGCAATGGTAAATTCGCCAGTACCTCCTGTAGTTCTTCGAAAGCTTTCTGTGCTCCCTCTGTCCATTGGAATCTCGAGCTCTTCTTTAGTGTTTTGAACAGAGGACTGCTTTTCTCGGCCACTTTGGCAATGAATCTGCTTAAGCCAGCTATTCGACCAGTTAAGATTTGAACCTCCTTCACGCTGGACGGTGGCTTCATCTCGATGACGGCCCGCACTTTCTCTGGGTTTACCTCTATTCCCCGCTTGGTCACCATATAACCCAGAAATTTCCCTGCTTTCACTCCAAACGAGCATTTAGCTGGGTTGAGCTTCATGCCGTACCTTCTTGTTTGGAAAGTTTGTCTCAAATCACTTGTGTGGTCCGCCTCCTCTTTGCTCTTAACCAACATGTCATCTACGTACACCTCCATGTTCTTTCCCAACTGATCTTTGAATATCCGGTCGACCAGCCTTTGATAGGTTGCCCCGGCGTTCTTTAGCCCAAACGGCATCACCACATAACAATAGGTGCCTTTGCTCGTGATAAAACTCACTCTCTTCCAATCGTCCTTTGCCAAAGGGATCTGGTGATAGCCTTGCGAGGCGTCCATCAAACTGAGGAGTTCACATCCTGCCGTAGAGTCTACCAATTGGTCGATCCGTGGCAACGGGTACAGATCCTTCGGGCATGCCTTGTTAAGGTCGCGGAAATCAATGCACATCCTCCACTTTCCTCCTGATTTGGATACCATGACCGTGTTTGACAGCCATTCAAGAAATTGGATCCTTTTTATATGTCCGGCATCTAAGAGCTTCTCCACCTCTTGCTCTATTATCCTGTCCATCTCTGCCCCATGATGCCTCCTCTTTTGCTTCGCCGGTTTTACGGTAAGATCGATGTTCAAACGATGCTCGATTACCGCAGCCTCGATCCCGGTTAGCTCCTCTTCTGTATATGCGAAGACATCCGCAAATTCCCTGATCAGGTCGATCAATCTCGATCTGATCGGCTCGCCTAGTTCTTTTCCAATTCTGAACTTTCGATCATCCTTCCCTTCTACCATCTGGACCTCCTCGACTTCGCCTCCCGGTTGCATATCCATTTTCTCTTTTCCCTTGCTTTGCCATCCTTTCTCCTCCTTTGACCTCGACCCTCCTGGTCGATCGGGTCCATCCTCCCCCTTCTTCTCCTGCCTCCTCGCCATTTGCTTGTTATTGCTAACGGTGGTCTGATAGCAACTTCTCGACGTAAGTTGGTCTCCAGCAATCTCGCCCACATTTTCGCCCACCGGATATTTAATCGTCATGTGGTATGTAGACACGACTGCCTGGAACGCATTCAATCCCGTTCGTCCTAATATAATGTTGTAGGACGATTCTGCTCCCACTACTACGAATCGCACCATCCTCACCTTCCTGGTGTCGCCCGACCCTAGCGCCACAGTTAGATTCACCTCGCCCATCGGCATTACCTCTCCCCCGTTAAAACCATACAAGGCCGTCGACACCGGCTTCAGCTCCAGATTCAGGTGTTTGTTGATCTGCGCGAAGCAGTCGTAGAACATGACATCGACCGAGCTGCCTGTGTCGATGAACACCCTCTTCACATCGAAACCAGCCACTTCTGCAGTGATAACAAGCGCATCATTGTGGGGCAATAAAATCCCTTCTGCATCTTCTGCTCGAAAGCTAATCACCGGCATTCGACCAGTTATCCCAACTTCCTCTCTCTTTCGCTTTGCCGCTCGCACGTGTCCCTTTCGTGCATTGTTCGAGTCCCCATCCGTGGGCCCCCCAGAAATCATGTAAATGGTGCCTCTCTTTAGTGGAAGCTCCCTCCTAGGCTCCTCTCGAGGGTCATTTTCTCGACTCCTTTTCTCCCTCCTGTCGTCATCCTCTCTATCATCGTCCCTGTCATTTCTCATCACTGACTCCTCCCTGCACCTCCTTTTCTCCTTTCCTCGTGGTCGGTCCTGGATGACAAATTCCTTCAAATGTCCTGCTCTTATTAAGCGTTCAATCTCGTCTTTCAGATGTCTGCAGTCCGCCGTGTTATGTCCATAATCCCTATGGAATCTGCAGTATCTGCCCGACCTTGGCTTGGTCGGTCCATCGAATCTTGTCGCTGGCCACGTGATTTCCTTACCATCCAGCTTTTCCTCCATGGCTACTAGGACCTCACCCATCTGGGCATTAAGTGGAGTGAAGTTGTTATATCTCTGCCCATTGGGTAGTCGCGGTCGCCCTTGCCAACGATCTTCCCGTCCTCCTTGAAACGAATTTCGCCCATCCCTCTTGGGCGACAATCTCCTGAACGGGCCACTCTTCTGAGGATTCCTCTTGGGCGACTCCCGTCTGGGTGAGTTTGGCTTTCCCCTCTTTTGGTCGGGCCTCGCCACTTCTTCGAGCTTGGCAAACTCGGCTTCCGTCTCTTCCAGGTTAATGTATTTTTTGCACCTCTTCAACACCTCCTCATAAGTTCGAGCGGGCGTCTTCGCCAACGACGTCCGACAAGGTCCCGGTCGTAGACTTCTGATTAATCCTCCCGCCTTCACCTCGTCGACAGCCGTGGGCACTTCTAAGCACATCTGATTGTATCGGGCCACATATTTCCGTAGCGACTCTTTCTCACCCTGCCGCATTGCCATCAGAGTAAGGTATGTCTTCTCCTGTGCGACTGCACTCGCGTACTGGTTGGTGAGTTGCCCTGCAAAATCTTCGAAATCTTTGATCGACCCGGGGGCTAATTGATGAAACCAATCAAGGGCACCTCCCCGAAGGGTCGACAAGAACGCTCTGCAACTGACTGGGTCTGAATATCCGTGCAACACGGACATATTTTCAAATGCTCGAACATGCCTCGCTGGGTCGCTCGAGCCATCAAAGATCAAGCTTATCTCCTTGAAAGTGACAGGCAACGGGGCGGCCAGTATTTCCCTCGAAAAGGGGTGTCCTCGAGCACGCCTGTCTGACCTTCCCTCGATCCTTTCCTGCAATTGCCGTAGCTGCTCAGCCATTCTTTCCATTGCCCTATCTCTGGGCTCTCCTCCCCCTCCGTAGCTCGAAACATCTTCCTCCTGGGTCGCCTGCACCGTGGTCGGCGTAGTAGTAGCCTGGGATGTCTGGTGAGTAACCTGTTGCACAGCCTGCGCCGCCGCGTTGGCTATCATTCGCTGCATCTCCTCTCTTGTCATGGTCACCATTTGTGGAGCCGGGGGTTGTGGTACCTCTCCTACTCGTGACGGCACTGTCTGCGCCACCGGCCCAATCTGCTGTGCTACCACTGGACCCGCCTGCGACGGCGCGACAACCGTCGCCACGGTCGTTCCGCGAGCCTCCTGGTCCCTGCTCGTGCCCTCTCCAGCGCCGGGCATCGTCACGCCATGCGATATCGGTGTCGGGGTCACCGGGATCTGTGAGGGTGCAGAGAAACCAGGGGGAGGCCCTGTTCCCATCGGCCTTGTTGTCGTCCATGCCTCGTCGAACGACGACTGCAAATTCATTCGGGGAATTCCGTCCGCCATGGTTAATCTTAGAACACAGCCTTTTGAACAGAAGTCCCACAGACGGCGCCAATAATACAAGTCTAACGCTCGCCCGACCGAGAACCGCAGCAAACACGACTTCCTCCACCGGTCGAACGCTGAACCTGCACAAAAACTCTTACACCGGAGGTATTTTCCGGTGAAGAGCCTCCAACGCTCAAGTCAGATCTTGAAAGATAAAGGTGTATATCAAAATCTTAGGAGAATTGGAAGTTATCTAAGAGCGATAATCCTCGTCCCTATTTATAGGGACGAGTTACCTGTTGGCCACGCGCGATTAGGCGAGTCTCGCCCTCCATCCTTTGCTCGTCCGTACGGTCGCGCGTCTCCACTTTCTCCGGTGTCAGAAAACGCGTCAGCTGCGCCAGAGAATGTCAGAGTTCGTTATCCCTTGGCCCATTCACATAACGCCGCGTGTCCACCTTCCATGTGACGGAGATCCTTTAGCATATTCTGGCTGTCGACCAGATCAGTCCATGTGTCCTCACGTGTAACTGCTCCAGAGGCCAGAGACAATTGGTCTGTGCCTGTACTCGCTGGAACGTCCCTGCTCGACCAGGTGCTAGAGTTTCTATGGACCTGTTGGTACTGCTCGACTACACCCATACGCTACTCTGTTTGGAGTGTCCTCCGAACCGGTCTAGTATATAATATCCCATATCAATGTAGGATTCATATTTGCAAAAAAAGAGAAGAGAAACTAGAGAAACTGAAGTAAGGAGAACGATTTCATGCCCCAAATTCATAGGTCAAGAAGCTCACCAACAGGTCGAGGTAGGGCTCTCAGCTAGCCTGATATAAACTCGACCTGATGGCAAGAGGTAGAAGCAACTGGGTTTAAGAAAAGCTGATCTGGTCACTCTATATAATGGCGTGAGGGTATAACCATTTATACTCTACAAACACTCACATAGTTACAAGTTATACAATTAATGTTTATGAGTTTATCATCTTCCGCACACACAATTTGACATGACCGCACTCTCTATGTCGGACCACTCAGGATGATGTTTAGCAGGTATATCGAACTGGACAAGTGTGGATCTGGTCGAGGTCGTTTGCACACCATTATTATTATTATTATTATTATTATTATTATTATTATTATTATTATTATTATTATTATTATTATTATTATTATTATTATTATTATTATTATTATTATTATTATTATTTATTGGAAATTTTCTTGACTATGGTTGAATTTATAGAAAATTTTGTTCTCCTATAAATTTCTCAAAACCATTTGAGTCCAGTATATCTCGAATCTATTCAAATCTGATACGGGAGAGAGACGACACAATGTTTTGGGGGTGAAAATCATCTCAATCGGATGATACAACTCTCTATAAATCAAGAATATATACACAAAATTAGGGCTACGGATAACCGAATGTGGATTCCGAATGCCCAACTTGCCAAGTTGGAGCACAACTTGGAGCATGTGGATTCCGAATGCCCAACTTGCCAAGAAAGAAATCAAATTCACGCTTCCCAAGCGCCTTGGTGAAGATGTCAGCGAGCTGTGCCCCAGAAGGAACATGAGTAGTAGAAATGAGACCTTGAAGAACAACATCTCGAACAAAGTGGCAATCCACCTCAATGTTTTTAGTGCGCTCGTGAAAAATTGGATTAGCCGCAATATGCAGTGCAGATTGACTGTCACAGTGCAACCGCATAGGCTGAGAGTGAGCGACACCAAGAGTAGATAACAGCCCTCGTAACCACTTCAACTCGCATAATGTAGTAGCCATCGCCCGATATTCAGCCTCAGCAGAAGAGCGTGCCACAGTAGGTTGTTTCTTGGTTCGTCAAGAAACATGAGACTGACCCAGCTGAATAAACCAACCAGAAAGAGAACGCCGAGTGAGAGGGCAAGATGCCCAATCCGAATCACACCATGCATAGAGTTGAAGATCGCAATCAGTACGAAGATGAATCCCTTGACCAGG
This sequence comes from Striga hermonthica, assembly GCA_902706635.1. NCBI lineage: Eukaryota > Viridiplantae > Streptophyta > Magnoliopsida > Lamiales > Orobanchaceae > Striga > Striga hermonthica. Next base: position 11,663,496 of record CACSLK010024540.1, on the reverse strand, counting down.
AGAGCCTTTCAAATATCGAACCACACGCAGAGCAGAGTTCCAGTGAGTCTGACGTGGTTGATGCATAAATTGAGAGAGCATATGCACCGAGTAAGACAACTCAGGTCGAGTCACCGCCAGATAGATAAGACGTCCGACTAAACGACGATATCGCTCGGGATCAGATAATAGATCACCCTCAGCAAGAGGGAGCTGATGATTCTGCTCTAATGGAAAATCAGCTGGCTTGCTCCCTAGTAGTCTGACCTCAGCTATAATGTCAAGAGCATACTTCCGCTGACTGAGAAAGAAGCCAGAAGAATTTCGGGCAACCTCGATACCCAAAAAATACTTAAGCAACCCAAGATCCTTCATGTGAAAACAACGACTCAAGTAACTCTTGAAGGCTGCAATAGATGTTGTGTCATTCCCGGAAACAATCAGATCATCAACATAGACTAGAACCTCCAGATGGACAGAACCACGATGCAGTATGAAAAAAGAATAGTCATGATAGGACTGACAAAAACCATACTGCTTCAAAGCCGTAGACAACTTGGCAAACCAACAGCGGGGAGCCTGCTTCAAGCCATAGAGGGAACGACGAAGACGACAAACTTTCCCATCAACTCCAGAGCGAAAACCAGGGGGAAACTTCATGTAAACCTCCTCAGCCAAATCACCATGAAGAAAAGCATTGTGAACATCCACCTGGTGAACTTCCCAATGCTTAGCAGCAGCCACAGCTAAGAATAACCGGACTGTAACCATTTTGGCGACGGGAGCAAATGTCTCATGATAATCAAGACCTTCCACCTGATTATTGCCCAAAATCACCAAACGCGTTTTATAGCGATCAACGGAACCGTCGTACTTATGCTTTATCTTAAAGACCCACTTGCACCCAATTGCACGCTTCCCAGATGGAAGAGAAACAACATCCCACGTGCCATTATTTACCTAGGCACGAATCTCATCCTGCATAGCGGCTCGCCATCGAGTATCAGTCACAGCATCAGCAAAAGTGCGAGGCTCAACAGCGAAGGCGACGTCAGCCAAAAAGGCTCGATGAGCTGGTGAGAATGAATCACAAGTAACATAATATGCTATGGGATACTGCGTACCGGAGGATGGAGACAACTGGGAAGAAGCAGTGGGTGGTACAGTCGAGGGTCGGACAGTGTCAACCACAAAGTCCTTCAGCCGAGTAGAAGGAACCTTGGTCCGATGACCACGACCCAAGGGCTCCACTGGAAGAGTGTGAGGGGTAATGGTAACAGAACCCCCCCTGTCGCCAGACGTGTCTATATTAGTAGAAGAAGACGCAATATCTGGAGAAATATGAGGCAAAGAGACAACCGGAATATCTTCATCATCATCTGGCGCAGAAGAAACCGGCAAAACAAGAGGCGGTGGCAAAGAATCCGGCTCAGACGAGTCTGAATAATATGGGAATTCAGTCTCAAGAAACTCCACATCACGAGAGACAAAGAAAATCTGACGATCCAAATCATACAGACTCCACCCCTTTTTGCCAAACGGGTAACCGACAAACAGAAAACGACGACTCCGAGCAGCAAACTTGTCACCATGACGATCTTGGTTATGAGCATAACAAAGGCAACCAAAAACCCGCAAATGAGACAAGCAAGGAGCCGAACCATAAAGAATCTCATATGGTGTTTTACCATGTAAAACTGATGAAGGAGTCCGATTTATCAGATAGACCGCAGTCAAAACACAATGACCCCAAAAAGGAAGAGGCAGGTGAGCCTGGAAACATAAAGCACGAGCTACATTAAGAATATGCTGATGTTTGCGTTCCACACGCCCATTCTGCTGAGGGTGCCTACGCAAGAAGTCTCATGCAGAATCCCTTGACGACGAAAATAAGAGACCAAACACATGAACTCACTTCCATTATCAGTACGAATAACACGTACCGATTTATCAAATTGTCGCTTAAATCTTCCCCCTACAGTCACTTCTTCTCGGGCTCTTCTCTTCCCGGAAGCGATTAACCCTCATAGACAAAAAATTCAGCAATGTGGAAGCAACCTCCGTCTTATCATTCAATAAATAAACCCATGTCCCACGAGAGCAATCATCTACAATAGTCAAAAAATACCGTGCACCACAGAAGGACGGAACACGATACGGACCCCACAAATCACAATGAATCAGATGAAAAATCTCATGACTAACAGTCTGACTGAGAGGAAAACTACGACGATGTTGTTTAGCACGAAAACAAGCATCACATGATTTATGCAAATTACAAGAACTGGAATCAATAACAGGAACCTGGGACAATACTTGAGCAGACGGATGTCCTAAACGTTGATGCCACACATCGAGGGAAACCTTTCCAACACAAGAAACTGCCGTAGAAACCGACTCTCGAAAGAAGTAGAGACCACTCAACTGCTCACCCGCGCCAATCACCTTCTGGGAAGTGTGGTCTTGAATCACACAAAATTTGCTAGTAAACTGAGCGGTGCAGTCGGAACGATCCAACAATTGATATAATGAAATCAAGTTGCACCGAAGGCTGGGAACGTATAAAACATCATAAAGAGTTATATGAGATCCCAAATACACAGCCCCAGCCTTGGTAGCCACAGTCAATGAACCATTAGGCAATTGAACAGGACGGGCGGGAATATCCCGAACATCAGAAATATACTCCAAGAACCCTGTCATATGATGAGTTGCCCCACAGTCGTACATCCAATCAAACAAACCACACGTACTAGACAAGGGATTCAAAACTCCACTAATAGTGGAAGAGTCAACAGAACCGGCAACAAACGCATCACCGATACCACTGGAAAACGCTTCATTCGTACAAGCACCACTCTTGCCGTGAAGTCCACCACGGCGGCTACCGTTGGTACCAGAATCAGACATTAAAGACATAACCATGAAGAAACAATGACTGTAAAGAGAACGGAGCCGGGCTGTAGCATCTCAACTGTTGCTGGACGTGGGCGAAGGTCGAACAGCCTGGACGAGGACAACTCGAAAAAAAAACACTGACGGAAAAGAAAAATAACTTGCTAGGACTAGCAAAAGAAACCGAACACAATCATTATTTTTTTTTTTGTTTTTTTTTTTTTTGTTTTTGTTTGTTTGTTTGTTTTTTTTTTGCGATGTGAAGCTGGGGGTTCTATACTCAATCAAGCAACATCCTGGGAACAAATATGGCTTTGTTTGGGAGCACTTGTTCTACAAAAGTCCATCTTAAAAATGGACTTTTCATTAAGTGCATTTACAAAAGTTCTTACACAATTTTCACATATGTTTGGTGAATCTCATTTTAAATAAGTGCTTTAGTTACTTATTGGGAATAATTGTGAAATAGATTTTAGAAGTAGTTAATTCTCACTTCTACAAAATGGACTTATTGAGAAGTGACTTTTCTCAAAAGTGCATTCAATATAAATCACCAAACACCCTAAAATTATTCAGATGGACTTTTAAGTCTAG
>CACSLK010024540.1:11637384-11656789 GCA_902706635.1 Striga hermonthica | reverse complement strand
TTTTTTTTTTTTTTTGTCATTAAGTTACACAATAATTGATTTTTTTTTTGTCAATAATGACCCTCTATAAATGTTTCGAGAAATGAATGAAGATTGAATATGAAAAGGTGTAGTGTATTTATTAGCTATAGAAAAATGTGTACAAAAGATCCAAAACGTCATTTATTTAGTGAATGGTTGATAAAGCCAAACTAGGACGTACTCCGTGCGATGCACGAGACAAATATATTAAATGAGTTATTTTACAGTCTTGTCCGTTTAAGGTTTTTGGGGGAAGAGTATTTAGAGTATACAAATAATATTTAAAAGTATCTAAAATATTAGTAATTAGACAGGTGAAATTAAGATTTTTTTAAAAAAAATCTAAATATATAATGAGTTTATAGTAGTAATTAAACTTTTATTTATTTATTTTTAAAGTTGTTACGATAGATGAGAGATGTGATTTTTTTGACTCGTGGAGATTGAATTTTGTAAGTTGGTTATGAAATTTTCTTAAACTCGTCCATGAGTTTTTTGAGCTGGGTATATAGATTTAAAATTGTAAAAAAAAAAAACTTTCATAAATCATTTGTTTTGGTATTTTCGGAGAGCTTCATTAATTTAAAGTGTAAAATAAATAAATAAATAAAGTACAACTGAAAAAGTTACAACCCATTGTATGAAGAATTAAACAAAATCTAATTTTGTAGGATGCATTAAATATTGATTAGATTTTATATGTAAAATAAGATAAAAAATAACTGGAATAGTTTTACGTGTTGTAATATTTTATATTTTAAAAAAATTAAAAAATCTTCTTTTACGTGTTTCATACCAACATTTTAGGAACTACATAGATATTCCTAAATTAATATTGCATACCCGATATTTTAGGAACTAATTAAATGCTAATTTGATTTGCATACCCAAAATATTAGATGCATTAATTAAATACTTGATAAAATTATAAATTCATTAATTAAGTTTGACTTTTCTAACTACTAGATTTAGTAAATAGGATCCCCTTTAATATAAGTATAGATGCCATTTAAAAAGAATATGAGACAGTATTAATTATGGAAGATCATGTATGTTAATCAGGATCCAGGTGTTAGATCTATTTTAGAAAAATAATTAATTCTACAACAAAAATTGAAAAAAAAAGAAGTTATATTCTTAGTTTGAAACATAAAACTATAATATATAATATGAAAGTAGAAAAATTTCTAATCGAATTCTAGAAAACATTTTGTATGAAATATTATTTTTTTTATATAAAATATATTCACTTTCATCAAAGTTAAATAGTTAATTTGTATACATTAATGTTCAATAATTTAAAATATAATGTACGAATATATTCTTTTTAAATTTTATAAAATACAATAAGTATTTTTATTATTCTAAGTATTTTTGAATTTAAGTATTTTTATTATTCTAATTATAATTTACATTTAGATTTTTTTTTTCAATATAATTATAATGTTCAACTAGTACAACACCCGTGTATTACACGAGTGCTTGCTAATTTTTTTCCTTAACATCTAAAATTAATGAGAAAAAGTAGTTGAAAATTTAAATATCTTTTATTACATTATATATATTATTATATATTTACTATGACACTTTTTATTTGTGTGACTTACTTGTGTTATATTATAATAATATTTTTAACTTACAACATATAACTACATTAAACATAAATATATCAACTGGGAAATAATTTTATTTTTTTAATAAATTTTAATAAATATTATTATTTTTATATTATAAAGATAAATATAATTTATTTATTTTATATATACAATATGGATGTCAAATCGAAAATCATGAAAAAATCATTAATTTGATATATTATATATGTAAAACCGATAAGAAAAACAAAAGTTATCAACTTTTAAAATCCCCCTTATATATAATTCTCGAATGCGCTGAGCCTACGTGGCTACTTCTGGTGCTTTGAAATCCTACTTGGCAAAGAATCATGCTTCGTAATTAGGTTTGGACAAATAATATTGATATATTAATAATTAATAATCTAGGTTAGGACATTCCATAAATATTATTTAGCTAACTTAGGTATTTTAATATCACTTGTACTAATATAACCCTTTAATTATTTGTAATTTTACATAGTGAGGTACTAAGTGACTAATATATCCCTGACTTTTTATTTGTTTCCTCAATTAACTATTGAATTGTAAATAAATTTTAAAAGTTGATAACTTTTGTATTTCTTATCAGTTTTACATATATAATATATCAAATTAATCATCTTTTGATGATGTTCGATTTGACATCCATATTATATATACGAAATAAATAAATCATATTATCTTTATAATAAAAAAATAGTAATATTCATTAAAATTCATTAGAAAAATAAAATTATTTCTCACTTGATATATTTATGTTTAATGTAGTTATATGTTGTAAGTTATAAAAGTTATTACTATAATATAACACATGTGAATCGCACAAATAAAATGTTTCGTACTTAATATATAATAATAAATATATTTTTAGAAAAGGTTTTAAATTTTCAACTATTTTTTCTCATTAATTTTAGATTTTAAAGAAAAAATTAGCAAGCACCCGTGTAATACACGGACGTTGTACTAGTACATTTATAATTCAATAGCTAATTGAAGGAAACAAATCAAAAGTCAGGGATATATCAGTCACTTAGTGCCTCACTATGTAAAATTACAAAGAATTAAAAGGTTATATTAGTACAAGTGATATTAAATTACCTAAGTTAGTTAAATAATATATATGGAATGTTCGAACCTAGATTATTAATTATTAATATATCAATAATATTTGTCCAAACCTAATTACAAAGCATGATTCTTTGCCAAGTAAGATTTCAAAGCACCAGAAGCAGCCATGTAGGCTCAGCGCATTCGAGAATTATATTAGGGGATATCTTTGTAGTCCTCACTTAAGTTGAAACATAATTGTTTATAATTATGTTCATACTTATTTTATATATTTTTGTGCAAATATATATATATATATATATATATATATATATATATATTTTATGGTTTGCTAATCCAAGTAAATCTTATTACTTTATAAGACAATTTATAGTTTTGGTTGGTATTTTTTAGTTTGGTTTGGTAAATAATTTTAAATTTTATATGTAAGGATAGATATCACTATTTTTATTTTGTATATTTAATTTGAATGTTAAACCAAAGATATGATAATTGATTTGATATATCGTATATAAAAATAAAATATAAACAAAAAAAATATAAAATTTAAAACATTAGAAGAAGATGATACATTTATGGTAATTGATGTTGGAATTAAATAAGAAAGAAAATGTGATACATGGTATAATATAAGAAAAGAAAACGTAAAATAATTTATAGTAACTAATTCTCGAAGAAAAGAAGGAAAAGATCATTAGATCAATAATGAATCTAATGTGAATAACAACCATTTACTAAAATATAAGCATAATATTTTTTATGAAAAAAAACATTAATTTATATCTAAATTTGACTCCAAAAGAATAATTATTTTTCACATGAAATTTTAAAACATAGGAGTTTCTCACTTAAGCTCAACACATTTAAAAATTATATACAACGAGATATTGTATTATAATAATCGCTATGTAGCTTTGTACTAAAAATCGGGCTTGGTGGCAATTTTTCAGATTTTTTTTTTTTTTTGTAATTTTTTTTGAACACTAATTACAGATATTGTATTATACTAATCGCTCTGTAGCTTTGTACTAAAAATCGGGCTTGGTGGCAATTTTTCAATTTTTTTTTAATTTTTTCAAATACTAATTACATTATTTTGTTATCATATTTTCTTTATAATTCATGAATATTATTACTTTATCTTAGGTGTGTTGATTTATTATTATAATTTGAGATAATTTTATTTTATAGTTAGTAAAAATAAATAAAAAAATAAGTATTTAATCTTTATTTTAAGGCTCCATAGACACTGGTCGAATGACTAGCGGGCGTCTAACGACTTTTAGAACACTTTTGTGTACGTAGTGCTAAACAAAAGCGCCCATTGGTTGAAAGAATGAGGATTTGGGGGGACACATTCCATGAAAATGACGCGAGCAAAGACTTCACTAATAATGCTTCGTAGAAATGATGCATGCAGTGTAAAACTTCTATCCTTCTCCGACTTAATTAGCATCAATTGACCTTTTCTACGCTTATTAGTTGCCTCTCATACGCCTCCTACTTGACACGTTTCTTTTCGAAATATAATTAATAAAACAAAAATGAAAGAAATTCGAAAGTCTTCTAGTAGTAGTAGTGCCCATCTATTTCACAGTGAACGTGTTTATAACGGAAATCAAAATATCTCGTTTACCTATTGTGTGTGTTTTTTATTTTATAATATTAACGGTATCATCCCGTCGGGTGTATAGAAAATGAAAGAGAAAAAAAATTTGGGGAAAAACCATCTTTCATTTCTCACGCGGTTCAATTAAGTAGCCCGCTTAAATACAAAAGGTACAATTGCCCTAATACGGTGTCGTTCGAGAACAAAGAAAACGCAACAGAAAATAAGAAGTCGTGAAGCGACTTTTCCAAACTAAAAACATAACCAAAGAGAAAATAAGAGAACAGGAAAAAAAAATAAGAAAACCGAGCATGAAAATCACATATTCATCACCCCCTCCTCCCCCCCCCCCTCCCCCGTCAAGTTGGAGCAGGGTCGAGAAGAACCATGCCCAACTTGAAGATCAAAGACGAAAAATGCGCAGCAGGAAGGATCTTGGTAAGGACATCGACAAATTGAGCTCGTGTAGGCACATAGCGCAGCTCAATAAATCCTTCCTTGAATTTGTTACGGACCATATGGCAATCAATTTCGAGGTGTTTTGTACGTTCATGGAATACCGGATTTGCCATAATGTGCATTGCAGCTCGATTGTCGCACCACATTGTAACAGGTAGGCTCGGGGTAAAGAGTAAGACATTAGGAACTGCATGAATTCATTGGAGCTCGCAGACAGTGGCAGCCATGGCCCTGTATTCTGCTTCGGCGGAAGAACGAGAGACAGTTGTCTGTTTCTTACTTTTCCAAGAAACCAGGTTCGGTCCCAAGAATATGCAATATCCAGTAATAGAGCGCCGTGTGTCCTTACATGCCGCCCAGTCGGCATCACAATAGGAGCTAAGATCAAAATTTCCATTTGTTGTATACAAAAGGCCAAGCGAAGAAGTCCCTTTGAGATACTTTACCACATGAAGAGCAGCTGTCATATGATTTGTAAAGGGGTTGGTAACAAATTGACTTAATTGTTGAACCGCATAGCTAATATCGTGCCGAGTGAGGTTAAGGTACAACAATCTCCCAATAACCCGTCTATATTGATCTGGTTCATCCATGGGGTTACCATCAAAACTGGAGAGCTTCAATCCATGGGGAAGTGGTGTGTTAGGTTCTTTACAGTCAAGTAAACCAAGGTCCATTGCCAAATCTTTGATATATTTTTGTTGATATAGACCAATCCCTTCAGTGCTCCTTGTGAGTTCAATCCCTAAAAAATATCTTGCATCTCCCAGGTCCTTGACGGTGAATTCATTGTGTAAAAAATCCTTCAAAGATCTCATGAGGTGTGGAGAAGAACCTGTAAGGAGAACATCATCAACATAGACAAGCATTGCAAGGAACTCCCCATCTTTGTGCTGTGTGAACAAACAGTGATCCTGGGAAGATTGTTGGAGCCCAAATTCCAGTAACTTCTTGGACAACTCTGAGTTCCATTCTCGAGATGCTTGCTTTAATCCATAGAGACTTTTAATGAGCTTGCATACTTGCCCTTCCTTAAAACCTGTGTAGCTCTCTGGTGGTTTCATGAAAACTTCTACATTGAGGTGACCATGCAAGAAAGCATTGTTCACATCCAATTGCCACAAACTCCATCCTTTCATTACTGCTAAAGCTATAAACATCCTCACTGTCACCAACTTGGCTACAGGTGAGAAAACCTCACAAAAATCCACACACTCCACTTGATTAAACCCCTTAGCTACTAACCGAGTCTTATATCTCTCTACTTCCCCATTTGTCTTCCTCTTGATTTTATATACCCATTTGGACCCTATAGCCTTCTTACCAGGTGGTAGATAGCACAATGTCCAAGTATGATCATCATCTAATGCTTTCAGCTCCAAATTCATGGCCTCTACCCATTTTGCATTGTGCTTAGCTTGTTCATAATGCAGTGGTTCTTCCTCATGTGCTAAGTTGGCCAAGAAGTGACTTGCTTGTGTGATTTGATCCTGGTCCTCATTATCACAGACATAGTCTCTCATCCATACTGGTTTTGCCCTTACTATTTTTGTGTTAATCACATCTTGCTCTTCCTGCTTGTTTGTCCCATTTTTGTGTCTTTATTTTGAGTTATTTTCTCTTTATTTTTCCCCACTTTCAGGATTTTTGTGGTTTACTTGGTCCAATTCTGTGTTTTTGTGTTTTTCTCTTTAGTTTCGTTTTGTGCGTCTTTTTGTCTTGTTTTGCTCTGTGTTTTCTCCGTGTTTGTGTTTTCAGGAGGTAGGTTATGCCGGTCGAGGACGAAACTATTGGAGACGAGACCGTGATGCCAAGAATACCTGTTGTGGAGCTCCAGAAGCTGAAGGAAGGACCGGAAGAATGAACTGAAAACTTCCCGGAATTTCTCGCGACTCGCGAGAAGGTTCGCGACTCGCGAGATTGTCGCGACTCGGGAGAATGTCACGACTCGCGAGTTTAACAGAGGCTGAAGATGCTGTTCGCGAGCTCGAGTCGCGACTCGTGAGTGGGTGTCGCGACTCGCGAGATAGGTCGCGAGTTTCCCCAGATTTTGAAGAATTCTACCTACGCGCGACTCGCGAGATGTCGCGACTCGCGACCTGAGAAAAGTGAATGTCGCGACTCGCGACTTAAGTCGCGACTCGCGACTTGATCGGCGCGATTTTCGAGGACGGGATTTTAAGTTCAGAATTTCGACCAAGACAGAACAATTCACATTCCAGACTTCGTTTTTACACTTTTTCTCTCTAGAAACTCATTCCTTTTGATGTTTTTACTCTTTTGATTGGATTTTGGAGATAAAAACTCTACTTTCCTTGCTTTGGATTGGATGTTTTTGGATTCAACATTGAACTATCATTACTAATCATAAGTTTTCTTTTCTCAATTGTGTGATTGATGATGATGGCTTGGGTTTGTATGAATGTTGATGTTGAATTCCATATGAGTAGCTAAATCCATACGCTAGGGATAGGGGATGATTGATTAGGTTTGATTATAATTGCTTGTTCTGAATTGTTCTTATCTATTCAAGTTGTTTTTATTCTAGGGTTAGTAGATTGATCACCTTTCTAACCTAATTAATCAACGTGTAGAACCGAGAGGGGAAACATTGGTTGATTTAGGCTTGTTTAGAGTAGACTTGTTCGTAATAGTATTGTCTATGAGTTGTTGGAATTGATAGTTGATCGTGTACGTTCACTCTATTGTTACGAAGAGTTATTGAGAGTGAGCCTCTGGACGAGAAACGATTCAAGTCCCTTAACTGAGCAATTGATTGCCGGTAGTTGTGTTAGAACCGAAAGCAATTATCCCTGATTCCCTAGCACTTTAATCATTCGAGTTTATTCACTTGCTCTTTAATTTGTTTGCTTTAGTTTTAAATCTTTAGCTGATAATTAAAACCCCAAAATTATTAAATAGAGTGTTTAGGAATTTTTCTTTTCTTTCTCGTGATCGAATAATCGTACAATTGAATCCGGCTAACCTTCCTTACGATACGACTCGGGGAACGAATGGTTCAACAGACACTGGATTTGTTATGGCCCGAGATTGATCTGATTCATGTTCATCACATGCTGGCAAAGAAAGAAGTGATGGACATGTCTTAGCTTGTTCAGACTGAAAATGAAAGGTGTTAGGAAAGAATGCAACATCTCTGGATACAAAACTCTTCCCTTCTTCAAGATCATACAGGTAATATCCTTTGCATCCCACAAGATATCCAATGAAAACACACTTATGAGATATGGTGTCAAATTTTCCCTTTTGAGGTGAAGTGTTTGCAGCATATACCAAACATCCAAAAGGTTGAAATCTGCTGTAGTCAGTTTTTGTGCCATAAATTCTTGCAAATGGTGTGCTCTACCCTAAAGCTGAACTAGGTAGTCTGTTAATTATGAAAGCTGCAGCCAACACTGCATAACTCCAGAATTTCAGTGGCAGATTAGATTGAAAAAGAAGTCCTCTTGCAATTTCCAATAGTTGTTTGTGCTTCCTTTCAACCACCCCATTCTGCTGGGGTGTGTAGGCACAGCTCCTTTGGTGTATGATTCCATTCTTAGCCATTAAATTTTGACATCTTTCTCGAACAAATTTCAAGCCATTGTCACTCATTATCCTTTTGACTATTTTCCCAAATTCAGTTTTGGCTAGCAGCAAGAATTTTTCGATATGCCCTACTGTCTCACCCTTTGTCTTCATTAAGTAAGTCCACACAGCTCTGCTGTAATCATCAACAATGGTGAGAAAGTAAGGTGTGTTTGTGAAATTTTATTCTCTGCAAGGCCCCCATATGTCTACATGTAACATTTCAAATATGTCCTTTTACTGTATTTTACTCAAAAGGAATGGTGTTCTGTGCTGTTTGGACTTGAAGCAGATGTCACACTCTTTCAGTGCATTCTTATCTTTGCAATATCCCTTCAAAAACTCTATATTCTGCAACACACCTAATGAGGCATGTCCCAAAATCTTATGTCAGTGTTCAAGAGAGACAGTGCATGCCACCTGATTACTGTTATATTCTTCCTCTGTGGTTAATATGTAGAGTTTCCCTTGCAACCTTCCATGCCCCATTTTCATCCTTGTCATTTCATGCTCAAATATGCACTGATTTGAAGTGAAGATGCATCTCAGGTTTGAAGAAGCACATAGTTCTGTGACTGAGAGCAGATTATATTTGAATGATGGTAAAAACAACACACCACAGAGTGTTAAATCCTTTGTTAACTTTACTTCTCCCATCTCATACACTTCCTTAATGCTCCCATCAGGCAGATAAATGGTAATTGGTTTTGATAGGATCACCATATTTTTCATTAACCCTTTGTCTGTGCACATGTGCTTGCTAGCTCCTGTGTCAATCACCCAAGCCTTCCCTTCAACACTATCAAACATGGACAATGCATAGTCTCCTTCATTTGTGGCAAAATTCACAAAATGCTCCTCCTCTATTCCTGTATGTCCTCCTTTTCCATCCTTACTACCTTTACCAAAGATTCTAGCCACCTCTTGAGCTAATTTGGATATATCACCTATTGAATTGGAGCCAGATGCAGGCCCCATTTGATTGTTGTCCTTTACTTCAACTACATTGGCTATTCCTTTCACCCTGTTGTCCCTCATCTCCTTGAACCAGTCTGGATACCCATGCAATTTAAAACATGTGGCCTTTTCATTCCCCGTCTATCCATAATTCTCACAAGTCAATTTAGCCTTTTCTTCCTTAGATAGCCTCTGTCCACCTCTTCCTCTCCCATAAGGAGGCTGTCCATTAGGGAATCTATTGTTCATACCTCTACCATATGATGCATTTGTTTTAAAGGCCATAGCCATGCCTGAATTAAAATCATCACTTCCAAGTTGTACTGACCTCTGTCTCTCAGCTGATAACAACATAGAGTAAGCTTTGTTGACAGGAGGTAAAAGATCCATCAACAACACCTGATTTTTCACATGTTCATAACTCTCATTCAAGCCCATTAAAAACTGCATTAGCCTATTCTGATGATATTGAGCATCCATTTTGTTTTCAATTTCACATTGACAAACAAGATGAGGCACCAAGCATCCATATTCCTCCCACTTTCTCTTTAGTTTGTTAAAATATATCATGACAGAATCAGTTCCTTGCTTCAAGTTCGATATCTCCCTTTGTAATTGATAAATCAACGGACCATTACTTTCCCCGAAACTCTGATATATTTCTTCCCACAACTCTCTAGCAGTCTCAGCAAACACAAATCCATCGGCTATATCCTTAGAAATTGAGTTTAAGATCCAGGAGATTACCATACAGTCGACTTTCTTCCATTTATCAAAATATGCATCTCCTACGTCCTACGGTTGAACCAAGCCATTGATGAAGCCTATCTTCGTCTTCGCGCCAAGTGCGATCATCATTGATCTCTTCCATGTCAGAAAGTTATCTCCCGTCAATGGATGTGACACCAGCTGTAGACCAGGGTGGTCTGATCCGTGTAAGAATAATGGATTGTCTTCACGAGTTTCTGCTGCAACGCCTGCTCTCGCATTCAGCAGCGACCACGCTTCATTGCGATTCGCCATTGGAGGTCTCGTCGAGCTTCAGTAGAGCTTGACCTACTCTGGTACCATGTAGAAAATGAAGAGACGAAAAATTTAGGGAAAAACCATCTTTCATTTCTCACGCGGTTCAATTAAGTAGCCCGCTAAAATACAAAAGGTACAATTGCCCTAATACGACATCGTTCGAGAACAAAAAAAATGCAACAGAAAATAAGAAGTCGTGAAGCGACTTTTCCAAACTAAAAACATAACCAAAGAGAAAATAAGAGAACAGGAAAAAAAAAATAAGAAAACCGAGCATGAAAATAACATATTTATCAGGGTGTTTTAACCATTAGATCCACATGTAGTTAGATAAGATAGATGATCCAACAGTTGTAACACTTTTCATGATGGTACCGGAACGAAACCGTAGCATTTCCCTAATTGTTATATTGTTCATATTCGTTTGGTGGTTGTTTGAATTTAATTAATTTTTAATTTGATTTCTTCAATTCTTATAGAAAATATGAAATTCGAGACAATAGGTATTTTTTTTGTTCTGAAGTACAAAATGTAGAAGTGAATTTGAGTTAAAAGCGAAAAAATAAAGAATTGAGTTAAAAGCGAGAGCTCACTTATTCTCTATGAGAGATTCAATAAAGAAAAATCGATAAATAATTTTTTATTTTTATTTTTCTCGTCTATTTGTATTTTCTCCCTCACGTCACATTCTTCTCCTCTTTTCTTCTTCGCTGTTTTTTTTTTTTTTTTTTTTTTTTTTTTTTTTTTTTTTTGTTTATTTTTATTATTTTATAAGTAATTTTTGGAAAAGTATTGAATGAAATTTATGAAACATAAAAATTGAAGTTTGAAACTGATAGAAGAGATCAAACAAATATAATGAATGAAGAAGAAAAAACCCATTCTGTGTATTTTCATTGAGCTGCGGGAAAATCTGATATGTGGCTATATTCAATGTGTCCCTTATCCTGAGACAAGGCTGGTATATATATACGTCCTCTTTAACCTAACCTAGAAGCAATATGAAAAGTCTAAAAACACCCTTCATGGGTAAAAACAAATAAAAGAGAAATAAAAGAAATGCATGATCCAATAAAGCTGCATGTAAGGTCCACGTAGGCAGTGGAAGACTTCATGTCAATGATTTATGCTAACACCCCCCGCAATCCGAACGAGGATAAAGAGAAAACATTTAAGAGCTCATTTAACCGAGTGAAGGATTGTCCAGAAAGTGGTTTGGTGAGAGCATCTGCTCTTTGATCATAAGCATGGATGTGATGGACAACTATACTCTTGGATTGAACCTTGTCTCTGATGAAGTGAAGATCAACCTCGATGTCTTTGGTGCGGGCTTGGACAACAAGATTTGAAGCCATGAAAACAGCACTTAAGTTGTCAACCCAAATGACTGGGGAATAGGTGAAGAGAAATGAAGTTCATGCAGTAAAGATTGAAGCCAAAGCACCTCAGTCATAGCAAGACCTAGACTTCTATATTCTGCTTCAGCACTTGACTTAGAGACTGTGTGTTGCTTCTTAGAACACCAAGAGATGAGATTGTTACCAAAGAAAACACAGTGTACTGAAGTGGATTTCCTGTCATCTGGGTCTGAGGCCCAATCAGAATCTGAGAAGGCAGTCATGGTGAGATTGGAAGATTTGGTGAAGTGCAGGCCATGATCAAGAGTACCACATAGGTATCTAAGAAGTCTTTTTACTGCTTTCCAATGGGAGTCTAAAGGATTTTGCATAAATTGACTAAGTTTATTGACAGAGAAAGAAATGTTTGGTCTAGTTAATATGAGATATTGAAGGGAGCCAATAACTTGTCTGTAAAGTGTGGGTTCATGAAAAAGAAACCCTGTTGTTTTGGATAAAGGGGGATGAGAAAGCATAGGAGTGGACATAGGTTTGGCCTTGTCCATGTGAATTCTGTCAAGAAGATTAATAAGATATCTGGTTTGGTTTAGAAGAATACCAGATGGAGTGGAATGAACCGCAATACCCAAAAAATAATGAAGATTGCCAAGATCTTTGAGGGAGAAGAACTTGGAAAGCTGAGATATAAAAAGGTCCACTTCAGAAGAGGAGCTACCTGTGACAATCATATCATCAACATAAACAAGTACATAAATGATGGAGCCATGGAGCTGTTTGAAGAAAAGAGAAGTATCATTCTTGGAGTTAGAAAAACCAAGAGTTTGCAGAACACTCTTGAGTTTAGTAAACCAAGCCTTGGAGGCTTTCTTGAGGCCATAAAGTGCTTTGTTAAGCTTGCAGACATGAGATTCTTTTCCATGAACCTCAAAACCAGGTGGTTGTCTCATGAATATAGATGTCTCAGGTTCTAGAGTGCCATGAAGAAAGGCACTGTCAATGTCGATTTGTCTAAGCTGCCAGCATTTAGAGAGAGCTATTGAAATGATGAGGCTAATGGTGGCAGGCTTTATGACAGGACTGAAGACATCAATGAAGTTAATGCCTGGAATCTGAGTAAAACCTTGAGCCACAAGCCTAGCCTTGTGCTTAGAGATGCTGCCATCAGAGTTGGTCTTAAGTTTGAAGACCCATCTGCAGCCCACTATGTTGGTGTTAGGTGGAAGAGGGACAAGAGTCCAAGTGTGATTTTTGAAAAAAGCAGAATATTTTGAGTGCATGGCTTGTTGCCATGGCAAGGATTGTAAAGCCTCAGAATATGTTTTAGGTTCTAAATATGTGGAAGAGGTATATACTTTAGGTTTGAAGATGCCCGATTTAGATCTTGTAGTCATTTGGTGAGTGGGCTGAGGATTGGTAGGAGGTTTTGGAATATTAGAGTGGGACTTTGGTAATGGTGTAGGGGGTGTAGATGGAGTTGATGGAGTGGGTAGAATAGGAGAAGTTAGAGAATCTGAGGAAATGGAATGTCGTAAAGCAGAATCCTTAAGAAAAGAAAAAACATTCTCTTGAAACACAACATGTCTGGAGTGAATTGTCTTACCATTAGGGAAGAGTATCTTGTAGCCTTTATGGAGATTGCTATAACCAAGAAAAATCCCAGGTTGAGACCTTTGGTCAAGTTTGTCTGAGTTGTAGGGTCTTAGAAATGGATAGGCTTTGCAACCAAAGACATGGAAATGAGAATAAGAGGGGGGGGGGGAGGATCTGTGGAATAAAGCTTCAAAAGGTGACTTGAAACCAATGGTCTTGTTTGGCATTCTGTTAATCAAATGAACTGCAGTGCCAAAACAATCATCCCAATAATGTTTGGGAACTCCAGAATGTGACATTAAAGCCAAAGAGACCTCAATGATATGTCTGTGCTTTCTTTCAACAGTGCCATTCTGTTGAGGGGTGTAGGGGCAAGAAACTTGATGAACTATGCCATGCTCATTGAAGAAAGCAAGAAGTGGCTTGTATTCAGTGCCACCATCACTCTGAACCATCTTCATCCTTGAATCAAATTGATTTTCTACTTGATTCTTGAAGTGAAGAGAAGCAGCAGTAGTGTCTGACTTTTGTTTTAAAAAATAAACCCAAGTGTATTTGGTAAAATCATCTAGGAAAGCCACATAATATTTACTACCATTACTGCTAATGGTTTGGCATTGACCCCAGAGGTCTGTATGGATAAGTTGGAGAGGAGCAGTAGTAACATGTGTATGAGGAGAAAAAGGTAATCTATGTGACTTAGCTCTAGCACAATCATCACAAAAGAAAGAAGCATCATCACTAACAAAACATAATCCGGATTGCAAAAGAGCCTTCTTAGTTACATCTAAGGATGGATGTCCAAATCTCTTGTGCCAAGTGTCTAAATTATGAAAAGAAGTAGAAAAAGTACTGCAAGGCTCATGACTTAGAGCAGGACCAGTGTCAACATTACTGGAGATGGAAAATTTAGCAAAAGAAGTTGCAACATTACTAATCTTGTGGGGGTGGTAGAGCTTTATTGAGATTGAATTGATACAAACCATCATTAAGCCTCCCTGTGAGAATAATCTAGTCTGTAGCTTGATCCTTGACAAGGCAATAAGAAGGATAAAAAATGAAGTAAACACCATTGTCTTTTGCAAACTAAGAGACACTAAGTAAATTCTTGGTGATAGTTGGCACATGAAGAAGATCATTAAGTTGAAAAATATGTGATCTGTTATGAAGAGTGTGGAAATGTGAGTTTCCAATATGTGTTATATCAAGAGAGGATCCATTTCCAACTTGCAACTTATTGTTGCCTGCATACTCAGAGCCAATGTTGAGGTTTGCAAAATCATTTGTGACATGATGTGTGGCACCTGTGTCAGGTAGCCAATTGACTTCTGAGTTTTGATCTGCTGTAGTGAGCATTGCTGAGCCTTGGTTGTAGCCTTTGCCCTAAGAATCTGGAGAGGAGTGTCTTTAGCGTTCTGTGGCTTTCTTAGGAATAAATTCAGAGTTAAAACGGTGATAGCATTTGTCTGCAGTATGATTGCCATAGCCACAGATTTGGCACACTACCCTATTTTCATAGTTTCTTCCTCCCCTTCCTCTATAAGATCCTCTTCCTCGAGAAGATTGTCCACCTCTTCCTCTTTGAGGCTGATTTGAGGGGACCCCTTTTCCTCTGGCAAAAGTGACCTTAGCATTAGGCATCATGTTGTCTACTGAGAGCTTAGCATTAGCTTCGAGCCTGCTTTCATAACTGAGAAGTAGAGATATGACATCTTTTAAAACAAGGGTGTCTCCTTTGGCAGTAATGGCCACCACTACAGCATCATACTCACTTCCTAAGCCTCCTAAGACATACATTAGCTGATCTATCTCTTTCATCTTTTCTCCTGTGCTAGCTGGAGCATCACAACACTCTTGACCTTGTTGAGATATTCTTTCATGTTCATGCTCTCTTTCTTAAGATTTTGAAGCTGAATCTTGTATTGCATCTTCCTTGCATTTGTTTGGCTAGATAAAGTCGTTTGAAGAGTTTTCCATATGTCATAAGATGTCTCTAAACCAACAATCGACACCAAGAGACTCTCTGAGAGTGAAGATAAGAGCCAAGAAGCTAAGAGTTGGTCCTGTCTTTGCCAAAAGGTATAATCTGGGTTTACCTTCAACAAGCACTCTTGCTCTGCTGGGATGAAACGATCTGGGATAGTCATAGTCCCATCAAGATATCCTTCAAGACCATGACCCCTAACTGTGATTAGAACATGTTGTTTCCAGATGAGAAAATTTTCATCATTAAGCTTGGTGGAGATGATTTGATTGTGAAGCTGGATCGGTTGAGAAGGTGAAGAAATAATTGATCTCTCCACTGAAGGATCAAGATGGATCAGAGACAGAGAATTAATCCCTGCTCTGATACCATGATAAAAGATATCGAACAAGCATAATGAATGAAAAAGAAAAAAATCATTCTGTGTATTTTCATTGAGCTGCAGGAAAATATGATATGTGGCTATATTCAATGTGTCCCTTATCCCGAGACAAGGCTGGTATATATATACCTCCTCTTTAACTTAACTTAGAAGCAATATGAAAAGACTAAAAACACCTTTCATGGGTAAAAACAAATAAAAGAGAAATAAAAGAATGCATGATCCAATAAAACTGCATGTAAGGTCCACGTAAGTAGTGGAAGACTTCATGTCAATAATTTTATGCTAACAGAAACCGTAATCTTAAAACTTGAAAAATTGTCTTTAAATTAAAACTTGTAACTCGCTTTAATGCTACAAGAATTCTTAACTCAAATTTATTAAGTTTTAAATGAAATGAATTAATTGATCAATATGGCTTATATTAGCCTATATAAGGGTCCTGTCCTCTTTTCAAGAATTAAATAAAGAAAAGAAGAAAAGCAAAAGAGTTATTAAAGTCCTTTTTCCCTATTTATCTTGTATAGTGTTTTGGTCCAGACATAATTTCAGTTCGCCAAATTTGTTTTGGGTTTTCCGTTGTATCTTGGGAAACAGACGCTCATACAGGGCGAATCTGTTTTAAGGACATTGTATTCTCACAGGTCACAGTATCATATTAAATAGTCATCTTATTTTTTAATTTTCTGATAAAGTTCACTACAATCTTAAAACAAATTCCATTAAAGATGATGGCTGAACAAAATACTATTGGCGTTGCTAATATCGGTACTGCTGCTGCAATTTCTCTTTCTCCTTCTGTTAATGTTCCGGTGAATCATGCTGATAAACCAGAAAAATTTAACTGCTTGAATTTCAAGCGTTGGCAGCAAAAGATGTTGTGTTATCTCACTACGTTGAACCTTGCGAGGTTCTTGACGGAAAATCCTCCAAAGTTGGGAAAAAATCCAGATATTCAAGCGGTTAGTGCACTTGAAGCATGGAATCACTCGGATTTCTTATGTAGAAATTATGTGATGAACTTTTGGCTGATACACTGTACACCGTGTACAATTCTATCAAAACAACAAAGGATTTGTGGGAGTCTTTGAATGAAAAATACAAAACCGAAAACGCTGGAGCCAAGAAATTTCTTGTAGGCCAGTTATGGACTACAAGATGGTTGACTCAAAGACTGTAGTCAGTCAAGTGCAAGAGCTTCAAATAATCTTGCATGATATCCATTCTGAGAGAATGGTGGTGAATGAAACTTTCCAGGTGGCTGCAATAATTGCAAAGCTACCACTGAGCTGAAAAGATTTCAAAAATTATTTATTGCATAAGAAAAATGAGATGACCGTTGAAGAGCTAGTTGTTAGACTTCAAATTGAAGAAGACAACAAGGGCTACGACAACAAAATGGTTAACCCACATTTGCCAAGGCTAATGTTGTTGAGCATGGCGAAAGCTCGAACAAAAATAATAAGAAAAAAGTTGGCAATAATGGAAAGATAGTATTTGGGCCAAATAAACAAAATTTCAAGAAAAAATTTTCTGGAAATTGTTTTAACTGTAATAAACTTGGACACAAGGCATCTGATTGCAAGTTGCCAAAAAAAATCAAGAAGCTCACATAGTGGAAAATATGGCACAAGATGTTGATGAGATGCACCTCGCCACAGTTATTTCTGAGGTGAATCTGGTGGGCTCAATTATACATGAATGGTAGATTGAAACGGGTGCTACTCGTCATGTTTGCTCAAACAAAGAATTGTTTAATGTCCTTGACGAGCAATGGATGGAGAAAAGCTCTTCATTAGAAATTCTACCACATCTGACATCAAAGGAGTGGGAAAAATGGTACTGAAAATGACATCTGCAAAAGAGTTGACTCTTAATAACATTCTTTATGTACCAAAAATTCACAAGAACCTAGTGTCTGGTTCTTTGTTGATCAAACATGGATTTCGTGTAGTGCTTGAATCTGATAAGGTCATTTTAATAAAAAAAATGGAGCATTTGTAGTGAAGGGTTATGAATGTAATGGGCTTTGTAAGCTCAATGTCTTTATAATTAATAAAAATGTTAATTCTTCCGTTTATATGCTTGAGTCTACCATTTTGTGGCATGGTAGACTGAGACATGTCAATTATAATACCCTGCGCATGTTAATAAAATTGAAAAGTATACCTATGTTCCACATTGATTCAAAACATAACTGTGAAACTTGTGTTGAAGAAAAATTAACACGATTACCGTTTCAAACTATTGAAAGAAATAGTGAACCACATTATTTAATCACACTTATGTATGTGATTTAAAAGCTGTCATGATACGTGGTGGAAATAAATATTTGATTACTTTTGTAGATGATAGCAATAAATTTTGTTATGTGTATCTTCTCAAAAGTAAGGATGAAGCGATAGAGAAATTTATTCTCTATAAAAATGAAGTTGAAAATCAACTAAATAAAAAAATTTAAGGTGATAAGAAGTGATAGAGGAGGTGAATATGAGTCGCCTTTTGCTGAATTTTGTGCCCAACATGGGATAAGGCATGAAATGACAACACCTTATTCACCGCAACAAAATGGGATTGCGGAAAGAAAAAATCTTACTTTAAAAGACATAATGAATTCAATGTTGTTAAGTTCTGGACTTCTACAGAACATGTGGAGGGAAGTTGTATTGTCAGCAAATTGACTTTTAAATAAGGTTTCCTGTAAAAAGTTAGACAAAAGCCCATAAAATGGGTTGATTCCTCGTTAACGTGGGCCTTGTTATTCGGACAATTCCATTGTATCAAGTGCACACCGCATTCGATCGATTCTCACGATTTTCCGATTTAAAAAATTAATCGACCTCAATTTCTGTTAAAACTCAAAATAAAATAACTCATCATAACTTAATACAATTAATTAAATACATATATATATATATATTAAACTACGACAAAACGGACACAAAAATCACTATAAAATGCACGTAAAAATGACACATGTCATTACCCCCATGCTGAGTGGAGGTTGATTGACCAAGAGGCCGGATTCCAACCTCCATGTTGGTTCCCTTTGCTTCATGGCCAATTTGTTGCACAAGTTTGGGGCATGCAATTGGACCACAACCACCAATAAGCATCTTCTTGCGGAGTTGCAAAGTAAGGTAATCTACTGGATGATGATTAGAAAGAAAATCAACCTTGGCCAGGTCCTCCATGATTGCAGTAATTTCTTCATTTTTTAATCATGATCCTTGTGGGACTTTACCTTTGCCTTGTTTGATATGGTCTTACCTTGAGTTTGTTAGTGTTTATATGCTCACTTGAGTGATACTCTTGCACACTCTCATCATCATCTATCTATAAGTACGCGAATTATTCATGAGTTCTCTTCCGTTAAAGCTCGCCATAAGTTGCCACCTACGGATGTTTCTGCTCGCTGGGACGAGTTCCCTTCTTAGTAGCTGCAAGCTTGGGACAAGCTGACTAAGGAGGATTTTGCCCAACAGACCTATTTGAAGATGGTGCTCAAGACTGTTAAGGCTTTTCGACGGATCAATCTAGGTATAGGCTATTTGACATTCTAGTCCAAAAAAGGGTAGAACAATGAAGATAAAGAGGAAGATGATGAAAAGGGATAAGACTAGTTCTGAGGATGTTGTTGTATTTACATGCTTTTGAGGGTTGAATAATTTTAAGCATGTTGTGAGGAATGAGTTGTAAGAATATTTGAATATCAGATCTTGGGTTTTTTTTTTTTTTTTTTTTTTT
>CACSLK010024540.1:11613265-11637370 GCA_902706635.1 Striga hermonthica | reverse complement strand
TTTTTTTTTTTTTTTTGCCTAGGATGATGTTGGCATGATGTTTGAACAATTTCTTTTTCTTTTTATTCTCTGATGGTATTATGTAGGATGTTCGAACTTTGCTAAGTTCTAGTTGGTTTTTATTATATTCCTACTATCTTGATTTGGGTTTTCTTTCACTTAGGTGTTCAATATTAGCATTATGTATTAGCTCTGATCCTTCTTGTACTTTTTTTAGGAACTTGGTCTAGCCTCTACCACTGCATGTTTTAGGATTTTTTGTTCCCTTGTGTTTAAACATTTATTTTGTTGTTTTGCAGGTTATTTTCAAGATGCTTGTTTTCAAATTGAGTGTCAATAAGGGAGATTGTAAAATATTTACTTTGGCGAGTGTTCGACAAACTAAGTATCTTTGATGATTTTCTAGCTAGGCAAAAGAACATATTAAATTATTAATCACTATATTTTATAGTTAGAATATCAAGTATTCGATAATAATATCTAGACTAGATTCTCTTTCTATATTTATGTAACATGCATAAGTGAAGTTACCTTAATGAGTTTCGTTATATTGTAGATAAAGGGTGCATGGAGTATTTAAAGAAAGAGTTGATCGAGCATGAGGATCTAGCACTAAACTTGGAGAACATTGAAATCGAGACATGAAGATATTGATAAAGATATCTTAGACAAGATTTGGAGAATCAAGAAATCAGAACCATTATTCCTACGCAAATATTAAACGAAGATTGTGAAGATCTCCAGTTAAAGAAGCTGGATTATTTTGGAATGAAATTGACTATATATTGAAGGACGTTGAAGACATGGAAATATGAAGATGCCTTGCCATCTTGGAGTTTGTATATATTGTAACATGAAAACTCATTGAGTTGCTAGAACAATTACGATTAGCATTGAGTTTATTGTTTAAGATAGTCTTTAAGACTTCGTGAATTTTATTTTACATTTTCATAGATTAGATATTCACTGATTCAATTTTGTGCTATGACATTATTGTAGTGTTGATCTTATTTTTACTCATAAATCTTGAGTACTCAAGGATTAAATTGATTCCAAAATGCTGCTTTAGTCCACGTTAGTATTGTTGGTTGGTTTGGGAAGGAGTCCTCAACTTGTAATCACAAACTATACATCTCGCTCACTACCAATTTGCTAATGGAATAGCTCCGGGAGGTGGTGAGACGCTCCGTGAAGAAAAAATATTTATTTATCGCTTCTGCTTTTAACTTTTATGTTTAAACATGTAATCCGTACTCTTTTGATGCGGTTAAACTTCAGAGGCTTTCACTGGCCATTCTTTTTTTTATATGTCAATATCCACAGTCATTCATTTGTCTTGCAATGATTTTCCAGCTTGGGTCACTTGCCTGAAAAACACGTAGGAGAGACCTATACACAAAAGTGGTGCTCGTTGACAAAAATGAAAGTAGAACTCAAAATTGGTTCACAAACGGCAAATGAAAAACAAATCATGATTGAGGTATTTCTTGCTACCAGTTGATGTAAAAGAAAAACAGTGAGTATAACTACACATGGATTACTAATGTTCCATATTTGGGACAAAACGGTTATATGCATTTTGCAATCATGGATTACACAATTTTAATAACAAGTTAAGGTGATTCAAAAGAGTTGAATATTATTCTGGCTGAATCACAAACCTTTAACTTATACTAACTAAAACCGCACCAAATAGTAGTTTTGGTTTGCCATTCATATTGAAAAATGAAACATATTCGTAACAACACTACCTTCCGCGCAATCCATACACGATCCATCCATAACCACTTCAAGCAACACCAAAACCTAATCAAGACCTACAATATTCTCATATATAATGAACACTATCATCAATCGCAACAAAAAGTAGAGGCTCAAAGGTCAAATCTGTCTACCACCCGCCTTAACAAGAGGACTGCAAGAACTATCGCACGCGCCAAACCCGTCCCCCTCAGGCAAATCCTCGACCACTCTCAACAATTTCTCGACAATCTCACCAGCGTTAGGCCTTAGAGCAACATCATCCTCCACGCACGACTTTGCAAGGCCAGCCAACATAAAAGCCGCATCAAACGAGTAATTTTCCCCAAAAGCACCATCAACCCAACCCCTCAACTCATCCTTCCCGCCATCTGATCCCAACACGTGCTTAATCTCATCCGACAACTTTAACAAAATCCCATCTTTGCCCTCACCATCCCGTCTCACCGGAGGTTTGCCGGACAAAACCTCCAACAAAATCACTCCATAAGCAAAAACATCGACACCCGGCAAAATCGTGCCTTTCGATAAACACTCAGGAGCCAAGTAGCCTTTTTCCCATATTTTTTCTTGTGATAAGGTTTCTTCATCCTCTGCTTCTGCCTTGGATTCAATGCACCTGGACATGCCTGGATTACCTACTTTCGCCCCAAACTCACCATCAAGAAATATGTTCCGGCTCCTTATGCTCCCATGGACATAGCTAGGGTTCATCACGTGGTGCATATACTGCAAAGCCGTGGCCACGTCGAGACAGATTCTCAGCCGCTGATTCCATGTCAGAAAGCAGCTGCAGGACTCGATGAAATGGCTCTTGATTGCGAGCCCTCCGTGAATCCAGTCCTTGACGGACCCGTTCTTTGCGTACTCGAGGACAACGAAAGAGTCCCGGCCGCCGGCGACCGGACACGTGCCGAGCAGGCGGATCGTGTTCGGGGGGTGCTGGTGGGGCCTTTCGTCGAGCACGTGGCGCTCGATCTCATTGATCAAATCGGACCCGACCCGTTTTATCGCTAAATTTTTTCCCTTGAGGCGGCCGTGGAAGACGGAGCCTCCGATGAGGTTGCTCAGGCTGAAACCCTCGGTGGCCCTGTGGAGATCCTCGAGGGCGTAGGTCTCGAACGGCGCCATTTTGTGAGGGGTGGTGGTCGTGTCGTCGAAGTTGTACTGGGAGCTCTCGAACGAGATTTTCTTGTCGCTCGTTGTTCTTACACTCAGCCCCAGTCGCCGGAGCTCCGGGTCGGAGTTCTTAATCGTGGGCTCATCCGATTTCCGCTTCCTGATGTGGAGGAAGAAGACGGCGGCGAAAATGGAGGCGCAAGCCAAGAGTGCAGACAAAGCGATTGCTATGTAGATCCCGATTATCTTCATCTTGTGCGTGTGCCTCTCTCGCTTGTCTGAATATTTGTCGCCAACGTGTTGCGTGGGGATGAGTCGGGGATTTGGTAAGGTCTTGTTTTCCACTGGGAGCAAAAGGGTCGAAAATGGTGATAGAATGCCGCTCTCTGGTTTGTGAACTGATTTCGAGTATTTGGTGTGAGTGGAAATGATGATTTCTTGGCTGAGGTTGAATGTGGAAGACAAATGGAAGAGTGTATCACCTTCTTTCACAGGGTAAGACAGCAGCACAACACTCGAATCTTGTGATTCAGCTGAAGAATAATTCGGGCATGCACATTTCAATGGGATCACTAAGAGATTATTCGATTTTTCAGAAGGCGAAAAACCCGGGTTTCTCTCCTTAATGGCACCGCAAGTTGTTAGGCCCTTCAAGGACTCGGCAATCTCAAAAAAGCTCTCGCCTTCAACGGTGGCCTTCTTCACTTCTGCCTCAAAAACTCGAGCTTTCTCGTTGCATCTACAGTCGAGTGGGATCAATATCTGCCTGTCGTCGCCTGCGAAAAACTTTCGGTCGGGCGAAAAATTATTAGCTTCGGCTAGTTCAGAACGCGGGATGTTCAGATAGGAGCCGAGGGTATTGTTGGCTTCAAGTATAGCGTACGTTTTGCAATAGTTCTGTTGATGTCCATCTTGATCACATGAAAAGAAGTGCGATGATGAAGAAGTTTTGTCACAATTCTCGGTTCGTGCCGGTGAAAGTATGATGATAATAAGATGGAAGAAAAAAACAGGTAAAAATGGTGTGAATTGATTGAGTTTTTCTGCTATCATGTTTGCAATCTTGAGAGGGATCAATATCAAGTTGTGCAGCTCACATGGTAGCCTTTGTAGGCTTTGTTATATGTGTGGGAAGTGAACTTTTGTGGCTGTTTGAATATATTTTGGATCTGTAATAACAGGGTGGGCTATATTTTAAGGTGGGGAGCTTAGGGACAAGATTCTTGGATTTAGCAGTGACTAATGATAATATATAGAGGTTGCACAAAAAGGTATTCATAGATAATGTAAACCAAAAGAAGTTCAAATTTTGCAAGGGGGAAGGACTAATAGTTAAGCACATGCAAGTTTTATTTTATTCTCTCAGATAACACAAAATATTAATTTTAGGTAGATTTCCTTTTGTAATTCTCCAAAAACTTGTGGTGTATTGTTTGGGTTGGTGAGCAAAATCTCTTGTGCTTTGGTTCTTGGGGTGGCTAATTATCCCTAGGTTCATATTAATGGGAAATGTTAAGGTTCCGTTACGGAATCATTTCGTTGGGGCTTGTAACCGTTAGATCATCATGTAACTGTCGGAGATAGTTAATCTAACGGTCATAAACCCCGACGAAATGGTTCTTTAACGGGACCGTAGCATCTCCTATATTAAGATTTTGTGAACTCTTATTCAATCACTTGGAAAAAAAAAAAAAACAATTTCTTGATTTCTACATTAGATCTTCAATTTTATATATTTGTGTGTGTGTGTGTGTGTGATTGAACATTCAGCAATGTACTGAAAGTTGTGTAGTTTTTTATGTGGACTTTGAGATTTGTTTGTTCCCAAATCCTAGTTAATACATGAAAATTGGGATACAGTTTGGTAATCACGTGCGACTGTGGTTTAATAAACTAACTAATCATTAAACAAAATGTATCAGTCCCGCTCACCTGCCCACCGTGGGCAGGAGAATATATTTACAAAATGTATTTTATGAAAAATCAAATGCTTTGCAGTGTGAAATTATCCGTGTAAACGAAGTTTGACGAATGAGACACATTTCATGTGATGCCATGCCACAACTAGAGCTGTAAATGTCTAAATGAACTGAACATTTGCGAACAAAAGTTCGTTCGAGCTCGTTCGAGTTCGATAAAAGTTCGTTCGTTTGTTAATCGAGCCGAGTTCGAACAAAAAATTAGGCTCGTTTAGTAATCAAACGAAAACGAGCTCGTTCGCGAACGTAAATGTTCGAGAACATTAATTTAATATAATTTTATTATACTTTTTTTTTTATATATTTACATAATATTTTTTTTAAAAGAATCTAAAATATAAATATATTTTTATTCTATTTTTTAATTTCGAGTTCGGACAAACAAATTTCAAGCTAATCAAACATTTTTATAAAGATTAAGTATTAAATTATTCGAACACGAACGAACTCAAACTTTGACGAACTATTAAACGAACGAGCTCGAACACGATTTTTAGCTCGAAAGATAAACGAACGAACACGAATATTTTTCGGACGTAAACGAACAAGAGCTCGAACAACCAAGCTCGGTTTGGTTCGTTCACAACACTAGCTACAACCAACATTAAATATTACACTAGATCACTTAATTACAACTTAGTACAAGTTACCTATCCACTAACTATGCAGACACCTATTTATTACAAATTATAGCCACTAGATCAAATATATTCATATTTTGTTCAGGAAATAAGTAAATGCTACATAGACATAATAATATTAGGACAACAATGCGGTCGTGTGTATAGACTAAATGAATGTGCCTATCTTAATAATATTTTAATTTTTAATTAGCTATATTATCCCCTACTAATTATGTAGGAAATATATGCATGGTGGAATGTTTTGTTTAGTTTGGAGTTTTCATCTTCAACTGTTTTACAATACTCTTGAATATCTGGAAATATAAAGAGATTTACATAAAGATTGTCGGCATATATCCTGACATTAGGCATCCATGTATTTATCAAGTAAACATATTTTATTTTTATGATGAAATGTCATACTACCTCCTTTTTAAAATAAGTGTCGTTTTGACTTTTTTGATTCATCCATTTTACTATGTATCTAGACATATTAATAAAATGGATGAATCAAAAAAGTCAAAACGACACTTATTTTGAAAAGGAGGAAGTATTAATTAGGGTTATTATTTATAATCCTTTTTAAAAAAATATTATGTATAATATATTTAATCAATAAGATGATTGTAGAAATTGAAATTTTAATATATTAATTAATGTCTTTATTTATTTTTGGACATAAATATAACATAAATAAGATACATAATTAATAAAGCAATTATTTCTTGTCCACCAATCAAATTCTAGGATAAGGAAAAAGATTATATAAAATAAGAACGAATCAAAATGAATTATTTGCTGGATATTTGGTGTGAAATTACACGGGAATCCTACGAACTGATATGTAATTTTCAATTCTTACAAATATTCTAAAAATAGAAAATTACAATTGAACTGAAAAATAAATTACAACTGAAAAACGGAAAGATCTAGCCGAGGCGAGTAAAACTCTTTCTGCAAGAAATAAAAAATATCACTTGTTTCTTCTCTTTTGATATTTTTATATCCGATATTTAGACATATAAATTTCTTTCTTTCCTTTCTCTTTCTTTCTTCTCTCTTTCTTTCTCTAATTGGTGTGTTTTTTCCTTCTGGCTGAATGCCTATTTATAGGCATAGAAACGAATCAAATTGCACAAGTTGGCCAATTAGCCATGTTCGTATGCACCTTCCAAGAAATTGCAATAATATTTTTTTAGTTTTGAAATTACCAATTGAAATTGTGGCGGTGCATGTGGGCGGCACCGCCCCTTTATTTTATCTTTATCTAACATTCCCCCACAAAAGAGAAAACAAAGAAATACACATATATACAAACTATTGTGCACAATCCTCACAAGATTCTGTTGCATCAGAAAAAGTAGCTTTTGGCTTTGAACATCTCTTAGTAAACATCATCGGATGTACTGGCGGTCTAGTGGACATAATGCCTTGAACTATTCCTCCATAGTGTACACCTAGACAATGACATTCACACAATAGAGGCTTAACTCCATTCCGTTCTATCGTTGTGTCCGTTTTGGCCATGGACAACACAATGGATTCATAAGTGTTTACATTTGAAGCGGTCCACACTTCACACTTATATAAGTGACCTCCCTATCAAGAATATCATGTAATACTCCACCTTTACAAGATTCATCAAAAGTCCAGATGACTTACCCTTACCACAATCAACAGGTCATCTAGGGAATAGCTTAGGACATTCATATGTTCCAAGTGCTCAACTGAATTTTCATAGCTTAGTTTCCCTTTGAACCAAGTTCGTGGGATCTCCACTCAGCATGGTAGGGCTACCACTATGATCATTCTTTACATTGTGGATTTTTAAGTCCATTCCCTCTAGCAAAACTCCCAATTGATCTCTATTCAATCATTTCGTCAAAGGATAAGCCAAATTTTCCTTAGACTTTACATAGTCAATGGAAATAACACCATTTGTGATCAATTAGAGTACGGTATTATGTCTACGATGAATATGTCTAGACTTACCATTATACAAATTGCTTTGCGCCCTACCTATAGCAGCTCGGCTATCACAGTGAATCATCACAGGCGGCAAAGTTTTATCCCAACATGGAATATCGGATAAAAAAATTCTAAGCCACTCGACTTCTTCACCAGCTTTATCTAAAGCGATGTACTCCGATTCCATCGTTGACCGAGCTATACACGTTTGTTTTGTGGATTTCCACAAAACTGCACCTCCTCCAATACAGAAAACATATTTGCTAGTGGAGCGAGAATCTCTCGAATCTGATATCCAGCTTGCATCACAGTACCCTTCAAGTACGGCTGGATATCTCGAGTATTTTAGCCCGTATTCAAGGGTGTACCTTAAGTACTTAAGTACCCTTCTCAAAGCATTCCAGTGCTCATGACTGAGATTGCTCGTAAATCTGCTCAACTTATTCACCGGATAGGCCAAGTCTGGTTGTGTACAAGTCGTCAAGTACATTAGACTCCATATTATCTGTGAATATTCCAACTGAGCCACTGGTTGACCTTTGTTGACTTCCAGATTTATACTGAGATCAAGGGGTGTCTTACACCTAGACTGTGCACCGTCATAGGTATCAAA
Source organism: Striga hermonthica (assembly GCA_902706635.1). NCBI lineage: Eukaryota > Viridiplantae > Streptophyta > Magnoliopsida > Lamiales > Orobanchaceae > Striga > Striga hermonthica. The sequence continues at coordinate 11,629,307 of CACSLK010024540.1, read as the reverse complement.
TTCCTTGAGCACTTTCTCTACATAATGAAATTGTGACAAGACAATTTCATCTTGGGTTCTGATAATTCTTATTCCAAGAATAACATCAGCCAAACCCATATCTTTCATGTCGAAATTTCTCTTTAACATTCTTTTCGTATCCATGATCACTTCATGGTAACTCCCCATGATCAACATATCGTCCACATATAGACATACAATCACAAATGTATTTGATGTACTCTTGACATAAACACATTTATCACATTCGTTGATTTTGAAATCATTTGTCAACATCACCTCGTCAAATTTCAAATGCCATTGTTTCGGAGCTTGTTTCAGTCCGTACAAGGATTTGATAAATCTACACACCTTTCTCTCTTGTCCAGGTGCAACAAACCCTTCAGGTTGTTCCATGCATATTTATTCTTCCAATTCACCATTCAAAAATGCCGTTTTGACATCCATTTGGTGAATATCAAGATTGTGCACAACAACAATCGAGAGAAGCACTCTTATCGACGCTAAACGCGTAATAGGTGAACAGGTATCAAAGAAATCATACCTTTCCTTTTGTTTAAAGCCTTTGACCACCAATCGTGCTTTAAACTTATCAATCGATCCATCAGCTTTATATTTCCTTTTTGGGATCCATTTGCATCCTAAAGGCTTACAATCATCAGGGAGATCAACCAACTCCCAAGTATGATTTTGCATAATGGACTCAATTTCGCTATTTACAGCTTCTTCTCATAGTGGTCCATCTTGGCTGGACAGATCTTCCTTAAGGAAACTCGGTCATCGTCCAACATGTACGTAATAAAATCAGGTCCAAACGTTTTAGCTGTTTTTACCCTTTTACTACGTCTCGGTTCTTCATTAGTACCCTCTAGTATAGAACCACTAGCATTTTCATACGTTCTTTTATTAGAACTAGATTCTGCCCTTTCCTTCATAGGAAAAACATTCTCAAAGAATATAGCATTCCATGACTCAATCGTGGTACCAACAGATACCTCTGAATTTTCTGATTTATGAACCAGAAATCTATATGTTGTACTATTGTACGCATATCCAATAAATACACAATCGACCGTCTTTGGCCTGATTCTTATTTGTTTTGGTTCAGGTACTGAAACCTTAGCCAAACACCCCCACACTTTCAGGTATTTATAAGACGGCTTACCATTTTTCCACATTTCGTAAGGAGTCTCATCTTTCCCTTTAGGTGGTATTTTATTCAGGATATGATTTGCTGTCAAAACAGCTTCCCCCCACATGTTCTGTGGTAATCCTGAATTAATCAACATGGCGTTCATCATTTCTTTTAAAGTTCGGTTTTTGCGTTCAGCAACACCGTTCGACTGTGGAGAATAAGGGGTTGTCGTTTGATGAATTATGCCATATTCAAAACATATTTGTTCAAAAGGAGCTACATACTCCCCACCCCTATCACTTCGGATTATTTTAAATCTTTTGCCGAGTTGATTTTCAACTTCGGTCTTATATATCTTAAACGCTTCCACAGCCTCATCTTTGCTTCTTAACAAATATAAGTAGCAAAACCTTGTGCAATCATCGATAAAAGTTACAAAATACTTTTTACCGGTTCTTGTTTGCACACTTTTCATATCACATACATCAGTATGGATTAAGCCTAATGGTTCAGTACTTCTTTCCACCGAGTGAAAAGGCAACTTAGCCATTTTTGCTTCAATACAAATTTCACATTTTGTATTTGTCTCAACATTAGAATTATGAATTAATTCTAATTTCATCAACCGTTTAATTGCATTTAAATTTACATGTCCCAATCTAGTATGCCATAATCAGAGCACTCAACAGTATAAACAAAAATAGGCTTTTTATTATCAACGGTTACACGACTCACGGACATTACATTCATTTTGAACAATCCCTTGTCGAGATAACCACGACCAAGGAATTTTCCATATTTGCTAAGAATAAACTTCTTAGCTTCAAACACTAGCCTAAATCCATGCTCAACAAGAAGTGATTGTTTGTAGTATTTTTGGGCATATGGTAACCGAGTTACCCGACTCGGGTCATTCTCAAAGGAAGGCTCTTCGGAGCTTCGTTCACTACCTAGTCGTCAAAGTCAAATAACCAAAAACAGGGTCCTATACATTCTAATCGCTTGATGGGGATTGATTTCACATGAAATTACACTAACAATCTAGAGCAAATGAAAGCAAATGATGCAAGATGAAAACTTTAGGTCAACCGGAGTCTCTATCACTCGAATAGACACGACGAACCAAGCAACATCATAGTAGCCATGTGATCCTAGGTGATTAAATCGAGCTTTCTAACTAATTACTATGCTTAAAACCAAGTCGTGCCCTTTACACAAGATAAGCATGAACTAATCCCTAACACACAATGACGAGCAACAAAAATCAAACATTCCTCAATTCAACAAGCAAAACCAAATTCACCTTGAAACATATCATAAGCAAAAATGGGCAAAATCAAAGTAATGAGGATTAAAGCTAATTACCCACTCTTCTAATGCATGCGTGATGAACACCGGATGGAAAAGTTTGAATCTTGAAGTAAAATAATGTCACTGGAAACTTGCCGGAAAATTAGAGTAATAAAGCTCCAAACCAAAGCATAAAAAGAAAAGAGAGAAAAAATGAGAGGATTTCCCAACTTAAAAGTTGGGATATGAGGGTTGTTTATAAAAATACAAAGCATAATGTCTTTTTATAGCTACACCACAAACACACACTAAAAACACGCACATTTAATAAGCAACTCGCGAGGTCTCCATGAAATTCGCGAGGTCGAGAGTGCTGGGCATAAGGCGCGGGTGCAGTAGGGCGGAACTCGCAAGGTCGCGGAACATCTCGCGCGCGCGCGGGGCGCACAGGGATCGGACTCGCGAGCTAGGCAGTAATTCCGCGGGCGCGGCTAGTGGAACTCGCAGGCACGCAAGGGCGCTGATGGCTGGGACTCGCGGGATAGCCGCTGTTCGCGGGCGCGAAACTGGAAACTCGCGGGCTGCATGGTGAACTCGCGGGTTAGCTACCAGTCACGGGCGCGAAACTCATTTCGCGGGCACTGGGCATAGTCTGTTGATCCCTTGATGCTCGATTCGCCATAACTTCGCGCACAATTATCTGATTGACTTGAAATTTTGACCCACGCTTCTCAAATCTTCTCCTCCTCGTCTTGAGATGCGCAAATAGATATCACCATGCAATTAAGAATATGCTCGGAATGGCTTGGAAATGGCCGTGTGGCTCGACCATGGTTCGGACGACTCGAAAATGTCTCGGAAATAGCTCGTCTTCCCAAGACGAATAATGTGGACCTAAACAACACAAAAAAAAAAAAACAAGAAAAGTACGCCGAACCACAAAAACACAATACGAGAATAAAAATGCACGAAACACGATAAAATGGACCAGTTGACACTAAAACAAACCTAAAAACACTAAACTAAAACACATAAAACATACAAAAATAAGCACAAAAACACAATAAACAGTGATCCGGAGACTAAATTCTTGCGGATGTCTGGGACATGCAGAACATCCTTCAGCTTCAACTCCTTTCCAGAAGTGAGCTTCAGCACCACCGTGCCCACTCCAGCAACATCAGACGTGGAGGAGTTTCCCATGTTAAGTTTTCGACCCATAGCAGGAGTGTATTCAGAGAACACCTCCTTGTCGGAACACACATGACGAGTGACACCAGTATCGATGTACCACTCCCTCAGGGTTATCCACCAAATTAGCTTCAAACACCACAGCCGACATATCAAAGTCGGACAGTTCATCCGTCACAGGGCCATGTTCAGCCAAAAGAGCACTCGGTTGCCCTTTTTTTGGCCCAACCTTCTTTGGCCTCTTGCAGTCTTTTGCCATATGATTTGGTTTTCCACAATTGTAACTGGTTCCGGTAAACTTCCAAACCTTGGCAGTCTGTTTCCCATTGTTGAAAGGCTTTCTCTTGCTCGAGTTACCTTGCTCCAGCAAGTTGGCACGAGCTTCCATCATCGGGACTTTTCCTGATGACTTTTGGTTGTCTTCCTCGATACGAAGACGAACCACCAAGTCTTCAAGACTCATCTCCTTTCTTTTGTGTTTGAGATAATTCTTAGTGTCCTTCAAGCCTTGCGGCAGCTTCTGATCATAGCCGCTACTTGGAATGACTCGCTCAAGGTCATCCCTTCAGCATGGATATCGTGCAATATTAGCTGGAACTCTTGCACTTGTGACACGACAGTCTTTGTGTCAACCATCTTGAAGTCAAGAAACTTGCCGACGACGAATTTCTTCACTCCTGCATCCTCGGTCTTGTACTTTTTCTCCAGGGCAGCCCAAAGCTCCTTGGCAGAACCAACAGAGTTGTACACATTGTACAACTCGTTACTAAGCCCGTTCAGGACATAGTTATGGCAAAGGTAGTCACCTTGCCCCCAAGCATCGTACGCAGCGCGTAGTTCTGCATTGGTCTCATTCTCCGAAATGACCGGAGGGTCGTCCTTCAAGTATTTCACCAAACCCAAAGTGGTCTGGTAAAAATGCATCTTCTGTTGCCATCTCTTAAAGTCAAGCCCATTGAATTTTTTGGGCTTTTCAACTATAGGGACATGGACAACAGGTACGGGATGATGAACAGTGGTGTTGATTTGCTGCTGAGAGCTGGAACCTGCTCCGGTGGATGCCATCAGTTCAGTAGGTTGACTAATATTCTTCTTGCGATTGTTGGATATTTGGTGTGAAATTACACGGGAATCCTACGAACTGATATGTAATTTTCAGTTCTTACAAATAATCTAAAAATAGAAGATTACAATTGAACTGAAAAATAAATTACAACTGAAAAATGGAAAGATCTAGCCGAGGCAAGTAAAACTCTTTCCTCAAGAAGAATACGCCCCGTGTGTCAGCTAACGGTTCAGGCGTAACTTCCCCAAAGATACAACGGCAAACGTCTCTAAATCTGTAGCACACCAGATTTACGAGCTCCGGCGAATGGGAACGGAGTCGAGAATTGAGCACTAAGAAATAAAAAGAATATTTTGAAACAAATAAAAATATCACTTGTTTCTTCTCTTTTGATATTTTTTTATCCGATATTTGGACATATAAATTTCTTTCTTTCCTTTCTCTTTCTTTCTTCTCTCTTTCTTTCTCTAATTGGTGCGTTTTTTCCTTCTGGCTGAATGCCTATTTATAGGCATAGAAACGAATCAAATTGCACAAGTTGGTCAATTAGCCATGTTCGTATGCACCTTCCAAGAAATTGCAATAATATATATTTTTTTAAAATGACCAATTGAAAATGGGGCGGTGCATGTGGGCGGCACCGCCCCTTTATTTTATCTTTATCTAACATTCTTCCCGAAGACTCTTTGTCCTAATAGGAGTTCTCCCAAAGCCAAACATGACACATCATAAATCAAAGTCCAAAATTTAAGAGCTCTCAAGAAAAAGGGCCAACAGTGTTCAATCCGTTATCAATGAGCCTCTGTAATACGTTTAATAGAGAAAAAGGGCCAATAAAAAAAAAGTGGCAGCGACTCTTCTCCAAGATTAAAAAGACGACACTAACTTCTTTTAAGTCAAATCCAAAAGGGTCAACAGTGTTCAAGCAACATTAATTCAAGATGCGTTTATTAAGAAGTTCAAGCGATATAGCGTTTGATCCGAAAAAAATATTAAGCACTCGTGTCAACGTTATGCAAAATTCAAATTTCGAAGATTGGAATCCAAATTCTAGAGGAGAATAATCCGAGAAGATAAATAGAGATTGTACCTACAATATCATTTAATCGAAATAGAATTTGTTGTATAAAAATTTAATATTTTTCATAAAATTTGTTGTTAGAATGACAATTACACTACTAAATCTAATGGTGAAAAGTGAAGTCTATTTTAGTGATGGGCATTTGGGATACGAAGTTCGAGAACAAATGAAAGACCATGAAATTAAGACTAATGATGCAACACCCGGCTTTCCTCGTGAATCTGTGATATACATAAATAAAGGGCTTATAGGTCATGATTGTTTATAAAATATTTCATCAAAAATATTTTATTTTGGTTAACTATGGTTAAAGTTGAAAAAGTAGTGTGGTTAATTATTAGTGGAATTTAAAAAATATATTAAAATAATATTTAATATAAAATAATTAAAATTGATTTGATATAAAGTAAGACATAAATTATTGGAAATGATTGGTAGTTAAAATTATGTGAGTGGATGAATAGTGAATTAAAGTTGATGTGATGTGTAAGAATGATTGGTTTGTATTATTTAATTATATGAATAATATTAAAGATAGTGGGGTTGAGTTAAAGTTGAGTTAGATTTTGAGTTGAAATTTTTTGAGGTGAAATATTTTGTAAACAATCATATATGAAATTTTGTTTTTGTCTCATATATTGAACAATTTTTCGTTATATGGAGGATTCATGAAGTCGGGAGCCTTATTCTCTTTTTGAGAGAAAACCTAATTTCGATTGTTTTAATCGATTAAGCGATCAATTCCTCTTGTATGAGAACTTCCCTTTCGAATCTTCATCTAAATTAAAGTATTGTCTTTCCTTCTCAAACCAAGTTCTCTCAAAACTCTTTCATTTGTCCATTACAAAATATCGTCAAGCCCGATGGAACGTAGAATTGCAGAATCCCTCAATCCATCGAAAGAAGCAGATGCACTGGTGGCTAGAATCAAGAAAATTGATCTTTCAAACTCTGAAAGGATATTATTGAATTGGGGAATGAAGATGTCCAAATAAGCGAAGAAGAATGCTCGAGGAGTCTTATCGGGAAAATCATTGGTGAGCGGAAAGCTTCTCTTGTAGGAATCTGGAAAACAATGACTGCTATTTGGCAAATAAACAACCAACTGGAGGTACGGGAGCTGAACACAAACTTTTTTCAATTTATATTTGGCAGTCTGGAAGATAAGAAAAAGGTATTAAATGGCGTCAATTGGATTTATGATAACCAATTTCTGATTCTGCGTGAATGGGAAGATGGCCTATTAATTGATCACCGAGGATTCAGTGAGCTAAACATTTGGGTACAAGCCAATAATCTTCCCCTTAATTGGCTAAGTACGGAGGTTGGAATAAAAGTAGGCCGTATTTTAAAAAAAAATAAAAAATGCAACGGTGATTAAAGCAGGGGGTACAAGAGGCAGTTACCTAAGACTGTTAGTGTCAGTTGATGTGAGCAAACCATTACCAAGGTGTGCCCTCCTCAAGCTAAATAATCAGCTCATAATGGTAGGCTTGCAATATGAAAGATTGGTAAGTATATGCTACTATTGTGGCATGATCGGGCATCTCGATAGAAGCTGTTCCACAAGAATTGAAGATATTGCACATGGGAAACCGAAGGAAGGACAGTTCGGGGAGTGGATAAAAGCTGCAGAAAATAAATATGGAGGAACAAGTTGGTCAGCAAGCCCACCAAATAGCCAGCAAAGAGAATCCCCACCAAGAAAAGCCACAACTCCATTTCAGCCAGCAAATACTCCATACCAATCTTCTGAAAATGATAACACTATACCATCCCCGGGAAGCAAGAACTCACATCTTTCTGGTAACACACCAACTCAGGAAGGAGAAAACTCTGGCTCTGTGCTCATCTACAAAGGCAAACAGAAAGAACCACAGACAGGGGATGGAATTCAAAACTGGCAAGAGGAAGAAGCCATGTTGGTGGAGGTACCATTATTAACAACCTATGTGGGAGTTACAGAAATAAAAGATGCCATTGCCATGGAGGAGGTGAGAACAGAACAGAGGCAAGAACACTATAATCCTAAACAATGGCAGACCAAAGAAGCCAGAAACAAACCATGGAAAAAAGAATGGAGAAGAACAGCAGGAGGTGAAGGAAAGCAATTAAAAATCAAAGAGAATGAAGAAGAACAGACTCACAACCAAAATAGGAAAAGGGCACACTCTCAAGAGAATGGGGAACCTGAAGGAGAACAGAATCATAACCAAGCATCAGGAAGCAACAAAAAGATGAAAAACAAGATTGAAAAGATGGAGGAGGCCAGCCTTAAATGGCTCCACCCTCCCCAATGAGTGTATTGATATGGGACTGTAGAGGTTTGGGGGGACCCTCTACAGTTTCCCAATTAAAGGAGACTACAAGAATCCACCCCCCAAGTTTTGTCTTTCTTGCTGAAACAAAAAAAAAAATAAAAACAAAATAATTTTATCAAAACTGTTTGTAAAAATCTTGGTTTTCATGATAGGTGGACAACCTCTGAACCATGGGGTATGAGTGGAGGCATTTGTTTATGTGGGCTACAGAAATCAAAATAATTCAAATCATCAAAAACAATTTCTGTTTTGAAGTAGAAGTAAAGAATGAATTGAATAATGAATCCACTTGGTTTATTTTTGTCTATGCTAGTACTAATAAGGAATGCAGGGAGGAGCAATGGAGATATCTGGAGAGAGCAAGTGCTAAATGGGGTAATGACTGGGTGATTCGAGAAGACTGGAACGAAATCCTCCATCCTTCTGAAAAGAGAGGAGGCAAAATGAAAACAGGAAGAGAGTTAAAAGGATTTCAGGATTTCTGTGCTAGAATGAGTATGCATGATATAAACATGGAGGGCCACAGCTTCACATGGGAGAACAAGAGAGCAGAAGAAGGCTACATCAAAGAGAGGCTAGACAGATTTTTTGCCTCATTTGGATGGATGACTAAGCACCCAAGAGCCAGAGTACTTAATGTATTTAGAAGTGCTTCAGACCATCATCTATTAATACTGCAAGAGGACCTTGACAAGTTTTTGTGTGATTTTACACCATATTCATATAGTATCTAGAGCTTATTTGTCGCATTATTGGTGCATAAATTGCATTATTGTGCTTAATTCTATATTTGTTGGAAATGTATTACACGTGCTTGTTTTGTATATATTTTCACATATTTGTAGAGCATTTGGCTATTGGTGGAGCATGGTGAATGCCTAAGACTCCCGGGATGATGATAGATCGATGCATGGATGAAGAAAGAGGAAGAAACGAGCTAAACGAGCCAAAAATGAGCGTACAGTGGTGTGACACGACCCGTGACACGGGCTCTATGGTCGTGTCACCACTCGTGTCGTCCAACAGAAGAGTTGCAAGTGCAGTACACGTGACACGACCTGTGACACGACCCGTGACACGGGCGTGTCTGGTCGTGTCGCGCGCGGACAATTTTTAATCCCTTGCTTTTTTGGATAAAGAGAGGAGTTTTGGACATTAAAAAGAGCATATTAACCCTATTCTCAGGGGGGAACGTGAATACGCAAGGAGAAGAGCCTTAGAACACACAAGAGAAGCAATTGAGGAGCAAAAGGAGGATCAACTACGAAGGGATCAAGGAGATTGAAAGATCGACGAGATTCCTAGTTTTTATTTCTTCTTTCCTCTTGAACTTTTATTGATCATGTTGATTTCGAATATGTCTATGTGTTTGAATTCGAACATGAGTAGCTAGATTTATTGATTCTAAGACTTGGTAGTAGATTAATAGTTTGGGATTTTTGGATGATTTATCATAGTTAATTATTTTCTTTTGAACCCTATTCAAGTATTTTTTTTCTTATTCCATGTTTAGAACTTGATCAATTCATTTACATGTTTGATGATATTGTTCATAATTCGAGAGATGAGTTCAATATTAGATCTTTAATATTTGACACAATTTATTTGCTTGAATCGAGAGATTAGTAGATAGTTGTGAGGATTTTGGGTCTTTCAATCTTTTTGGAGTTAAATTGCATGTGTTGAGTGGAGACGCTAATATATGTGATTTAATCTACGGTTTTATCGATCTCGAGAGGGACGATAGGATAATTCTGTGATCATCTTATAGGGTAGATAAAGAAAATAGTTAATTGTAATATATTTGAAGGAACCCAACTGTTAATTGCACCCATAGTCTTAGAATCTACCATTCCCATATATTCTTCTTAATTTTTTTTCTAGTTGTTTTCTTGTTATCGATTTCTTATCTTTTGAATTATTTTCTTAGTTTAGTTAATCAATCTTATTTCCGGTCGTCTAAATAAAAATAGCACTATCATAATCTAGTACTTGATTAATTGGTTGTTTGGTCTCTTGGGATACGACCTTGCTTGCCACATACTACGAGCGAAGCCGTACACTTGCGGTCGAGCTTTAAAAATATAGGCGAACAAGCTTTTGGCGCCGTTGTCGGGGACCAATTTAATTAGTTATATCAATATTAGGATAGGTAGTGAAAATTTTCATTTAGATATTTTTTTTTTATTTGTGACGTAATCTCTCTTATTCTTGATTTCAGGACGTGCATGTTAACTCGTTCTAAAAGTGCACCACTACAACCCTTGATTGACGAAGTTGAAGCATTCGCTAGACGCAATAGTGCAACAACTAGAAAAAGAAGGGGCAAGTCAAAGTGCACAATGGCAGAGCAAGAACAACAGAAGCAAGCGATTCGTGATCACTTTCGGCCTGAGTTTAATAAAAATTTTGGCGGGATTGCGCATATACCCATCAATGCAAATAATTTCGAGTTGAAGCCCTCCTATATCTCGATGGTGCAGAACAACCAATTTGGTGGACACCCGACCGAGGATCCGAATCAACACTTGACCCAGTTTCTGCAAATTTGTGATTTGGTCAAGTACAATGGTGTCTCCGAGGATGCCATACGGCGGCGTCTATTTCCCTTCTCTCTAAGGGATAAAGCTCGGAGTTAGTTGTCGATGATTTCTGATGGGAGCATTAAGACTTGGGAGGAGTTGAACCAGAAGTTCTTGCTTAAATATTTTCCTCCAAGCAAGTCGATACAACTGAAAAGCGAGATTACTCAATTCAAGCAACAAGACTCGGAGCCTTTATACGAGGCGTGGGATCGATTTAGAGAGTTGTTGTGAAGATGCCCTCGACATGGTTTTCCGGATGACCAACAACTTTGTTTCTTCTATAACGGATTGTTGGGGCAAACGAGAGCCTTCGTAGATGCGGCTGCTGGAGGAGCTTTATTGGCTAAGACACCGGAGGAGGCGTCCAATTTATTGGAAGAGATGGCTGTGAATAGTTATCAGTGGCCTTCGGAGAGGTCGAGCATTAGACGAGTGGCGGAGGTGACGTCTTCTGATCCAATTAAGGAGTTAGCAGCTCAAATGTCGTCATTGACGACGAAATTGAATGCTTTAACAAAAGGAGCTGATGAGATGAGTGGAGGACAAGGCAACGTGTTACCACCGGATCCCTTAGCAGAGGCTAATTATATCAATAATCGGAACTTCAACAATTATCGTTCCAATCCGGTGCTGGGTTTCTAGCACTCGAATAATAGGAATCATAAAAATTATTCCTATGGAAACATGAAGAATGTGCTCCAACGACCACCGGGGTTCAAGGTGGTGAATGGCGATATTGTCGAAGAGAAGAAGACGGACATGAAGAATATTTTGGCTATCTTCATGAATGAGACGAGAAATCGTTTCAACAAGGATGAGGAGAAATTGAAAAAGATCGAGAATCATGTGACTCAACTGGCTACGACAATGGGAGCTCAAATGAAGAAATTGGAGACGCAAATTGGCCAACTGGCCAAAGTCGTAGGGAGTCAACACCAAAAGGGTCAATTTCCGAGTAATACGGAGTTGAATCCTAAGGAGCAATGTCAAGCCATCCGTCTAAGGAGTGGAATGGAGTACGAAGGCCCGAAGGTGCCGGAGGAGAAGGAGAGTGAGCCGAAGGGGAAAGAGAGCTTGGAGCTAAGCGAAAAGGAAGAGGATGTTCGTGATGAATTGGAGAAAGAACCGAATGTCATGTCGAAAAAAGGGGTTGAGAAGCTTAAATCTACTCTAACTCTAATTCTCATAAGCATCCTGTTAATTTACCTTTTCCCCAAAGATTTCAAAAGAAGAATTTGGATGCTCAATTTGCTAAATTTTTTGATATATTCAAGAAAATTCATATAAATATTCCTTTTGCAGAGGCCTTGGAACAAATGCCAAATTATGCGAAATTCTTGAAGGATGTGATGTCCAAGAAGAGGCGAGTTGAGGATCATGAGATGGTGAACTTAACCGAGAAGTGTAGTGCGATCCTCCAAAGATACCTCAGAAGCTTAAGGACCCCGGAAGCTTTACTGTGTCTTGCACAATCGGGAACATTTTCTTTAGCAAAGCTTTATGTGATCTTGGTGCAAGTATTAATCTTATGCCTTTGTCGATTTTCAGGAAGCTAGGATTGGGAGAAGTGAAGCCATCTACGGTAACCTTGCAATTAGCGGATCGTTCGATAACATATCCAAGGGGATTGTTGAGGATGTGCTTGTCAAGATTGATAAATTTATATTTCCAGTGGATTTCGTTGTGTTAGACATGGAGGAAGATAACGAGGTGCCATTAATTTTAGGAAGACCGTTTCTAGCAACAGGAGATGCCTTGATTGACGTCAAAAGGGGAGAACTTACTTTGCGTGTTAATGATGAGCATGTGTTATTTTCTATATATAAAGCTATGAATTTCATGATAATAATGCGCATTGTAACTTTCTTGATACTATAGATTCATGCATCTTGTCCCATCTTGATCATACATTGTCTAGAGATTCTTTGGAATATGGATGGATTCATTCTTGTTCTCCTAATGATTCGATACTTGAATTGAATGACTCTAACTTATATGAATATGTGTTTACTTTGGATTCTACGCAGGAGGAAAGCAAACCGAAAGAGATTTTGAGTTTGGGGATCGAAAAGAAGAAGAAAAGATACGAAAGTAGGCTCTGCAGGGTGACACGGGCTGTGACACGACCAAACAGCCCGTGTCAGGTGGTCGGGTTAAGAACCTGGAACTTGAAAAAGCTGCCCAGACCCGATACGACCTGCAACACGGGCCGTGTCAGGTGGCCGTGTCACAAGCTCAGACACGGGGTTTTGAGGGGCAGTCGCGACACAGTCGTGACACGGTCGTGTCGACCGTGTTGGAGGTCGTGTCAGGTGTTTCCACCCCTATTTCGCCTGATTCCAGTCCCCCAAAGCCCGACGTACTGACTATGGAGGTTAAACCTTTGCCGGAGCACCTCACATATGCATATTTGGGTGATAATTGCACGTATCCGGTAATTGTATCCTCGTGTTTAACTTCTGAGCAACTAGATAAAGTGTTAAGGGTATTGCGTACGTATAAGTCAACTATAGGTTGGTCTATGTCTGATCTTAAAGGTATTAGTCCATCACTTTGCATGCATAAAATAAGATTAGAGGAAGATTATAGACCATCTGTGCAAAACCAACGACGCTTGAACCCTGTTATGCAAGAAGTTGTTAGGAAAGAAGTACTTAAATGGTTAGATGCTGGGATTATATTTGCTATTTCTGATAGTGAGTGGGTAAGCTCGGTGCAAGTGGTGCCGAAAAAGAGAGGAATGACAGTAGTGAAAGATGTGAAAGAGAAATTGATTGCGACTAGAATTGTAACTGGTTGGCGAATTTGTGTAGATTATAGGAAATTGAATGCCGCAACTCGTAAAGATCACTCTCCCCTCCCCTCTATTGATCAAATGTTAGATCGTTTGGCAAGAATGGACTATTATTGCTTTCTTGATGGTTATTCGGGGTACAATCAAATTATGATAGCCCCAGAAGACCAAGAGAAAACCACTTTTACATGTCCTTACGGTACTTTTGCTTTTCGTAGAATGCCATTTGGTTTGTGTAATGCTCCTGCTACTTTCCAACGATGCATGATGGCAATTTTTCATGGGCTTATTGAAAATATTATGGAGGTTTTCATGGATGATTTCTCTGTATTTGGTGATTCTTTTTGATTCTTGTCTGCATAATCTTACTCTAGTCTTGCAGAGATGTGAAGAGACTAATTTGGTTCTTAACTGGGAGAAGTGCCATTTTATGGTACGAGATGGTATTGTTCTAGGCCACAAGGTCTCATCTGAAGGATTGGAGGTGGATCGGGCAAAGGTTTCGACTATTGAGAAGCTTTCACCTCCTGCGAATGAAAAGGCTATTCGGAGTTTTCTTGGGCATGCCGGTTTCTATAGACGGTTTATTCGTGACTTTTCTAAAATTTCAAAGCCTTTGAGTCAATTATTAGAAAAAGATATTGCTTTTAATTTTTCTGCTGATTGCTTGCAGGCATTTGAGACGTTGGAGAAAGCATTGGTGAGTTCTCCAATTTTGGTGGTCCCTGATTGGTCTCAACCATTTGAGATCATGTGTGATGCGAGCGATTTCGCTGTTGGAGCAGTATTGGGCCAGCGACGTGATAAGCTTTTCAGAGCTATTTATTATACGAGCAAGACACTTGATGGAGCCCAACAAAATTACACAACCACAGAAAAGGAGATGTTAGCCATGTCTATGCCTTTGACAAATTTTATTTGATTGGCACCAAGACGATAGTGCATACAGACCACGCGGCAATCAAGTATCTATTTGAAGAGAAGGATGCTAAGCCACGCTTAATTCGGTGGATTCTCTTACTGCAAGAGTTTGATGTTGAGATTCGTGATCGTCGAGGTTGCGAGAATGTGGTGGCGGACCATTTATCGATGCTTGAGTATAAACGGCAGGAGGCCGATACCACCATTGATATTAAAGAGGGGTTTCCAGATGAGCAACTCCTTATGACTGAGGCCAAATTTCCTTGGTACGTCGACATCGTCAATTACTTAGTGGCCGGAGTCCTACCTCCGGACTTGTCATTTTATCAGAAAAAGAAATTCCTCCATGACGTGAAGTTCTATATGTGGGATGAGCCTCTTCTCTTTAAGAGGTGTGCTGATATGATCATTAGACGATGTGTTCCACGAGAAGAGTGGGATGGGATTCTTCAGCAGTGTCACTCTTCACCGACGGGTGGCCACTTTAGGTCATCTCGTACCGCGGCAAAGGTATTACAAAGTGGTTTCTATTGGCCGACCTTATATAAAGAGTGCTATATTTTTGTGAATCAGTGTGATCGATGCCAGAGGATGGGCAATATTTCTAGACGTCATGAGATGCCTATGACGAATGTGATCGAGGTCGAGTTGTTCGATGTTTGGGGGATTGACTTCATGGCCCCGTTACCTTCCTCATGTGGGAACCGGTATATATTACTTGTTGAGTATGTCTCTCGTTGGGTGGAGGCAATTCCCTCGATCACCAATGATGCCGCTGTTGTTCTCAAGTTTCTAAAGAAGCATATTTTCACACGATTTGGAACCCCGAGAGCTTTAATCAGTGATGGGGGTTCTCACTTTGTGAACAAATTGATGGAGAAGCTTCTTTCGAAGTATGGCGTCAAGCATAAAGTGGCCTTAGCCTATCACCTGCAAGCAAATGGGCAAGCAGAGGTGGCGAACCGAGAAATCAAGCACATATTGGAGAAGACTGTGAGCACAAGTCGGAAGGATTGGTCGTTGAAGCCCGATGATGCACTTTGGGCCTATCGCACGGCCTATAAGACACCATTGGGATCGTCTCCATACATGCTTGTTTTCGGTAAGTCGTGTCATCTTCCGGTTGAGTTATAGCATCGAGCTATGTGGTCTGTGTAAAAGAAAAACTTTGATTTTCACGAGGCGGGTAAGAAAAGGCTTCTCGATTTGAATGAGTTGGAGGAATGGCGTGATGAGTGTTACGAGAATTCGCGAAATTACAAGGAGCGAACGAAGAAGTGGCATGACCGGATGATCCACAAGAGAGAATTTTTTCCGGGAGAACAAGTTCTTTTGTTTAATTCACGATTGAAGTTATTCCCGGGAAAATTGAAGTCGAGATGGTCGGGGCCTTTCGTGATTAAGAAGGTGTTGCCACCGGGAACAGTTGAATTGGTTGCACGAGATGGAGAGACCTTTATAGTCAACGGACAACGGATCAAGCATTACTTTCATCCATATCAGAATGAGAAGTTGTTCTACATGACTTTGAAGGAGCCGTGATCGATTACGAAAAGGCGTCTGGCTGAAGACGTTAAACTTAGCGCTAGTTGGGAGGCAACCCAACGGTTTTATTGCTTTCTTGTTTTTATTTATTTAGGATAGTTTTTTTTTTTTTT
>CACSLK010024540.1:11601980-11612918 GCA_902706635.1 Striga hermonthica | reverse complement strand
CATCCTCACCGTAGAATTTGCATAGAAATTGTTCACTTAGAATCACAAGTCCATAGTTTCACAATTCTTGCTATCTTTTTGGACTCAAGGTAAGCTTTTGATTCACCTTTGGAGTAGGCTCGGAATTTTGAATATTGTGAACGGATTTGGTATGTGTTTGTATTTATTTTCTATCTTGATGTGGATTATTGTTTTGATTGGTGTTGAGGTGCTCTTGTATGTTGATTTTGTTGAGTTTAGTTGAAGAACTTGGTTGGAGCAAATTATCGAACACATGGTGGACACCTTTGAAACTGGGTTTCTTTTTGATATGTGCTTGAATTGGGTTTTGCTTATGCTCCTAGTCATTTGATATGATGCTTTGATGGATAATTGAGTTGCTTAGAGAATAATTGAAGAAATTTTGTAGCAATAGAGCATTCTTTTTGATAGGGATAGTATTGATGTTATATTGGGATGATATTCTTTGTGATTGAATTGGTATTATCTATTTGTCGCAGGATATAATGAATCGTGGAGGAAGGAGTTCGGGAGGTAGAGGACGAGCAAGGGGTTCGGACGCCAATGTTATACCAGGGACGGCTATACAACCGTCAATCTTTAGTGTTCGATTGAAGACGGACGAGGAAAAGGCGCGGTGGAAAACGCTTTCCAATTTGCGATTGGTGGCAACGAGGTACGTGGACGATGAGGCACTAGTCACTCTTGGCCTCTATGATGATGTAGTAAAGCTAATTCGAAGAGCCGGATGGGAATATTTGATGACGCAAAAATGGTCGACGTATGTCAGTCTTACATTGGAGTTCCTTGCCACTTTTTAAGTCGAGAAGACGAGTTATGACCATATGGTGAAGACAATGAAATTTCGTCTCCAAAATAAGAACTACACTCTCGATAAAAAAACATTGGAGGAAGAGATATATCAAGCCCCGGAAGATCCTAGCATCTCGTCGTCCTTTAACTCCCATGATGCGTGGAGTTTGATAGCCGGGACTCCATCACACCCCGCCCCGAGCTACATCCCAAAGTCAGCCAAGGCAACCTCCATACGCAATCCGGTGTTTAGGTTTTTGCAGAAAGCAGTGGCGAGCACCATATTTGCTAGAGGAGAGATGGGCGGTTGTTCTCTCCGAGAGCTTACTGCCATTTGGTGCATGCTAAAGAGTAAGCCCAGACTCACCGAGAAGTGGGTTGCGACGCATCTGTGGGAGGCGGCCATAGCCGAGTCGGGGGTCGTGTACGTGGGTGGCATGATTACTCCCATTGCGATGTTTTGTGGGGTTGACATGACGATGATGGCCCCCGTGGGTACCACGCCGTTGATTAATATGGCGACAATCAAGGCGATGAACTTTGTTCGTCTGGATGGCAACCGATACTTGTTCATATAGAAGGCTCACGATCATTTCCCATTGCCGAATGCTCATTTCACCACGGTTGATAGTGATGATGGCGTGGTGAACATTAAGATGTGGAGCGATGCACTCTCGGCGATGATAAATGAGGTGCAAATGGCATTTGGCCAGTCGGTTGGGGGCGTGAGTAGGAATGTTCGACCTCGCGTAGAGTTGCACCCGAGCGTGGAGGAGGAGAATGAGTACGAGCGAGGCAGAGCCATTCCGATGGATGTTCCGGAGAGCTCCAATCAAAGAGTGGAGAGGCCCGTTTTCTCTCCTTCCTTGAGCTTAGATGATCGGATGACGAGATTGGAGGCCGAGATGAGAGGTGTGCGGGCGGATCAGAGAGAGATGATGGCGATGATTCGCCAAATGCATCAGTGGCACATGGATGAGGGCTATTTTGGCCCACCACCTCAGTGAGTTTTGTTGGTTTGTGAGTGTTTCTTGATCCTTAGTTATGAATTTCTATTCCCTCTTGTGATTCATAGAATTTCATTTAATTTTGGGGGAGTCATTTATAGGATTCAAGAAAACACATTATCTTGCATATCATATAGTTGCATGTTAGGTTTATTGCTTTAGCACGTTTATTGCTTTCGTAGGATTTGAGTAGTTGTAGTTGGTCAACTTGGATTCACCTTGATAAGTTTGTTATGCATATTGGATATGGAATTCGGGCATGATGTACTAGGTGATGGAATTTGATGATGAATTGAATTGTGAATTTGAATGATTGGTTGATGCTTCTAATTCATAAATATATGATCACTTGTGAGCTTTTGAGCCTTATACTTTGTTGATAGAGTGTATCGTTTATTGTTGTTGAATTCTAGAACTTGCATTGGTATCTCTGTCGAGACCACATGGTGTGTGCATTTTTGTGAAAATGATTTACGGCATATTTTTGTTTTAACCCTTTTGACTTTTAGCTTACCGAATAATGTTTTTATTCCCTAGTCAACCCTTCTGAGCTTTTGCCTATTTTATTGATTGCCACACATTAAGCTATTATCTTTATTTTTCCTTGTCCCTACTTGAGCATTTAGGATTATATTATGTGAAGGGATGAGTGTGTTGTGGTGGTGAGAATAAAGGGATGTTTTGGGATGAAAATGTTATTTGAGAATTTGAATAAGGCCATTGAATGAGGCCAATGAAAAAAAAAAGAAAAAAAAATAATAAAAAAAAAAAGAAGTAAAAAAAAGTTTATTTTGTATATAGTTTGCCTTAGTTCGAATAAAGGCGATTTTTTATTTTTGTTTGATCTTTATTCTCTTATGGATTGATAGAATTGATTGATTTGGGTAGTGGATGGGTTATGTTGATAAGGAGATGAATTGGTGTGGTTCATGTTTTGTAGTTCTAGATGCTCAAGTGTTCGTCACTTTGTCCATATTTTTTCTACCCTAACCAAAGAGCCTACATTACAACCAAATAAAAAGTCCTTTTTGATTCATGAAATGCATGCAGTATAAGTGGTGGAGATAGTAGACGATTTGCAAGCTTATGGTAATTCTTTGACATTGAATTGATTTGAGCGATTATTTCCCTATACACTTTCGAGAGTGAGAGTATACACTTATCCGGTGAGGTTTGTGGATTGAAAGTATTGACCATGATTTTGATGAAGCATTCTTTTTGTTTAAAGATTTTGGAATTTAGTATGTCATTCGCCTGATGACTATTGATGATGTGTATGATCGACTTTGAGAGTTGTGATTGTTTTTCTTTGTGTGTTGAGAGAATGAGATGCATTGATCGGGACTATCAATGGTTTAAGTTTGGGGGTTTGTTCATGTGTGATTTTACACCATATTCATATAGTATCTAGAGCTTATTTGTCGCATTATTGGTGTATAAATTGCATTATTGTGCTTAATTCTATATTTGTTGGAAATGTATTACACGTGCTTGTTTTGTAGATATTTTCACATATTTGTAGAGCATTTGGCTATTGGAGGAGCATGGTGAATGTCTAAGACTCCCGGGATGATGATAGATCGATGCATGGATGAAGAAAGAAGAAGAAACGAGCTAAACGAGCCAAAAATGAGCGTACAATGGTGTGAAACGACCCGTGACACAGGCTCTATGGTCGTGTCACCACCCGTGTCGTCCAACAGAAGAGTTGCAAGTGCAGTACACGTGACACGACCTGTGACACGACCCGTGACACGGGCGTGTCTGGTCGTGTCGCACGTGCGGACAGTTTTTAATCCCTTGCCTTTTTGGATAAGGAGAGGAGTTTTGGACATTAAAAAGAGCATATTAACCCTATTATGAGGGGGGAACATGAATACGCAAGGAGAATAGCCTTAGAACACACAAGAGAAGCAATTGAGGAGCAAAAGGAGGATCAACTACGAAGAGATCAAGGAGATTGAAAGATCGACGAGATTCCTAGTTTTTATTTCTTCTTTCCTCTTGAACTTTTATTGATCATGTCGATTCCAAATATGTCTATGTGTTTGAATTCGAACATGAGTAGCTAGATTTATTGATTCTAAGACTTGGTAGTAGATTAATAGTTTGGGATTTTTGGATGATTTATCATAGTTGATTATTTTCTTTTGAACCCTATTCAAGTATTTTTTTCTTATTCCATGTTTAGAACTTGATCAATTCTTTTACATGTTTGATGATATTGTTCATAATTCGAGAGATGAGTTCAATATTAGATCTTTAATATTTGACACAATTTATTTGCTTGAATCGAGAGATTAGTAGATAGTTGTGAGGATTTTGGGTCTTTTAATCTTTTTAAAGTTAAATGGCATGTGTTAAGTGGAGACGCTAATATATGTGATTTAATCTACAGTTTTATCGATCTCGAGAGGGACGATAGGCTAATTTTGTGATAATCTTATAGGGTAGATAAAGAAAATAGTTAATTGTGATATATTTGAAGGAACCCAACTGTTAATTGAACCCATAGTCTTAGAATCTACCATTCCCATATATTCTTCTTAAGTGTTTTTCTAGTTGTTTTCTTGTTATCGATTTCTTATCTTTTGAATTATTTTCTTGATTTAGTTAATCAATCTTATTTTCGGCCGTCTAAATAAATTTGGCACTATCATAATCTAGTACTTGATTAATTGGTTGTTTGGTCTCTTGGGATACGACCTTGCTTGCCACATACTACGAGCGAAGGCGTACACTTGCGGTCGAGCTTTAAAAATATAGGCGAACAACAAGATGCTTCATCAAAAGTGAAGATTTTATTTTGACAAGAGGTGGCTCAAAGTAGAAGGGATCAAGGAAGTAGTCAAAGCAGCTTGGATATCCCCAAATCAGGAACTCCAATGTACCAGGTGACAAAAAAAATCAAGGAAGTAAGAATTAATCTGCTGAAATTGAGTAGTGGCCTCAGGAAAGAACAAGATGAGAAGATTAACACATTAACAAAGTTATTGGAAGAGCTCAGAAGTCAAGGCAGCTCCAGAGACTGGAATGAGTGGATCAGTAAGAAAAAAGAGTTGGAATTAGAACACAAAAAAGAAGCTGAATTTTGGTGTCAAAAAGCTAGAATCACATGGCTTCAAGAAGGTTATACCAACTCTAAGTATTTCCATTCAGTTATCTTCAGAGAAGACAAACAAACAGAATCTCAAGTCTCAAAAAGGAAGATGGAAACTGGTGTGGAACAAATCAAGAGATAGAAGAATGCATTTCCTCTTTCTTTACAAAAATGTTCACATCTGAGGGGTCTCATGAAGATGAGTATATTCTGCAGCACATTCCCCGGGTCATTACAAAAGACATCAATAATTGCCTCATAGCTCCAGTCACTGAAGATGAGATCAAAGAAGCATTGTTCAGCATGAATCCTCTGAAAGCTCCAGGACAAGATGGTATGACTCCTCTCTTCTTTCAAACATTTTGGTCCCTTATTAAGGATGATCTATGTAAAGCTATTTGGAGTTTTTTTGATTCCTGACAACTTTTGCAAAATTGGAACCACACACTCATTACTCTCATCCCAAAAACTCAAAATCCTGAATCCTTGAGCAATTACAGACCAATAAGCCTTTGTACTGTACATATAAAATCATTTCCAAAATTTTGTCAACAAGACTTAAGCCCCATTTGCATCATTGTATCAGCATGAATCAATCAGCTTTTGTCAAAGGCAGGCAGTTATTAGATAATGTCATCATAACATAAGAAGTGATTCACTTTTTAAACAGGCATAGAATTGGCAAGCATAAATTCATGGCTCCAAAATTGGACATGTAAAAAGCTTCCGACAGAGTTGAATGGAACTGTGTTAAGCTAATTCTTCTTAAGTTTGGTTTCCATTCTACTTTTGTTAAATGAGTGTTAGCATGTATCACTTCCACTGCCTTCTCAGTCAACTTATAACTTAAAGGTTTTATTAAAGCTACAAGGGGTATAAGACAGGGAGACCCTCTGTCCCCATATCTTTTTATTCTTGTTTCAGAGGGTCTCACAAGGCTTCTTAAAGCAGAACAGAGTAGAGGCAGACTTGCAGGGCTGAAAATATCAAAAGAAGGGCCATTCATATCTCATCTTCTCTTTGCAGATGATGCCATAATTTTCACCAAGGCTGAGGTTAATCAAGCTTATACTCTTCTTGATGTGCTTCATAAATGCCAATTATTTTCTGGGCAGAAGGTTAACTTATCTAAATCATCTGTCTTTTTCAGTAGAAACACACAGGTGGATGTGAGGACTGAAATTTGTCAGATTCTTGATGGCATCAAAGTCTAAACATCCACTAGATATCTTGGCTTACCTCTTGGCATAGGCAAATCAAAGAGAGAATGTTTTAATTTTGTAATTGAAGCAGTTAGAGCTAAGTTGGTGAATTGGAAAAATAGATTTCTCTCCACTGCGGGCAAGGAAATCTTAATTAAATCAGTTATAAATGCCATGCCTATATTCACTATGTCTTGTTTTTATCTGCCCAAATGTGTGTGCCAGGTGCTGCAGAGTTTAAGTGCATCATTCTGGTGGAGTAAAGGTGATGATATGCAACAAGGGCTTCATTGGAAAAAATTGGAAGTCACTAACTACACCTAAGCAGAATGGAGGATTGGGTTTTCATGACATCCTCCTATTTAATGAGGCACTCATACTAAAACAAATTTGGAGAGTTGCTACAAAGCCTAATCTTCTTGTGAGCAAAGTATTGAAGGGCAAATATTTCCCAGCTAAATCCATTCTTACAGCTGATACACCTCAAAGTGCATCTTGGATGTGGAGGAACTGAATGAAGGTGCTACAGAAACACAAAGCAGCATTTAGAGTGATTGTTCTAAGTGGCAGAAACACTAGCATACGGAAAGATATTTGGTTACCAAATCACCTCACTGGATTTCCTTCACAGCAAAATACAAATGCTAGCAGATTCACCTGGGTAAGAGAATTAATTAATGATTATGGCAGGAGTTGGAATGAAGATATTTTGAAAGACTTATTCAATGCAGAAGACATTACCAGGATCAAGAGCATTAACACACTCAGCCCTTCAATGAGTGATAAATGGAACTGCACATATGACAAGAAAGGACTATTCACAGTAGCTTCTACATATTCACACTTGATCTAAAACAAATTGAAAGAGATGGATATGGCAGAGTGCAGCTACAGTGTATAAATGAATAGAAGAGCAAGGAGAAGAAGCTGGAAACTGCACATTAAGAGTAAAATAAAGCACTTTTTGTGGAAATGCTACACAGGGATTCTGTCTGTCAACACAAAATTGAGGAAAAGAGGAATACAAGTGGACACCATTTGTCAGATATGTGGTGAAGACGCAGAGACAATCGAGCATGTTCTTTTGAATTGCAGCAGAGCTAAAATGGTATGGAAATTATCAATGCTCAAATGGGATGGCCTAGAACACCAGACAGACAATTTCAGGAGATGGTGGTGGAATGCATGTGCAGTAGACAAAAGAACTATATCTGAGAAAAGACTCCAATTGTCCACATACATATTATGGTGATTTTGGAAGTCACGAAAGCTCTTCATCTTTCAAGAGTCTCTAATGCCTGAAGCTCAAGTGGTAACAGCGGCATGGAAAGAATGGATAGAGTTTGCTCAAGCTTAATCAGAAAAGAAGAAGTAAGAGTTATTTTCAGGGCTAGGTCTCTATGGAGTTCAGTGGCTCACATACATGTGTTAAATTTCTCTTATTCTTCTTACCTGAATTGAACTGAGTAGTAATGATAGCTGTGAACTGAGTTGTAATGATAGGTGATATATATGTCTAAGGTTCTAGTCACTCTTGCTTAGATATGTTCTGTATTTGTTTAGCATTTTTTAGGACCCCTGACTGGGTGATCCTCCATTGAACTATTGGGACTACATAGTCTCACGGCTTGTACATTATTGGTTGAGTAAAATCTATCGTTTTGGAAAAAAAAAAAAGACACGAACAAAAGAAAGGAGAGATGCGAAAAATAAAAAATCTACAAATACCTTACTTCTTTTTATGCAATATCCTGGATTTGTCAAATAAACTTTTCAAATATTAGACTTCAATTGTGTTCAGTAAAACTGACTGATAAGCTAGCTGATAGCTTATTTGTAATTTTCGAACATATAGCTTATGACTTATAGCTGAAAATCTAACTTATATGATAAAAGTGTTTGGTAAAAATTAGCTGATAAGCTAGCTGAAATAAAAATTTCAACGAACTTATTTGAAAAGCTACTCAAAGAAGGTTATCAAATAAGCTCAAAAAGCTCGTCTTAGCAAACAGAGCTTATTTGAATATATAGAACTTATAAGCTAACCAAATAAGCTATAAACTAGTTTATTTATTGACCAAACATAACCTTCATGGTCAAAGGAAGAGGGGAAAAATGTTTAATCCTAATGGTTCCCTCTTCTTGTATTTGTATGTAGGAGAAAATAGTTAGATTTGTTGGTATGTTAGCGGATTGAAACTATTATTTATAAGATTGATCAATTATATTGCCTAATTAATTTATTTGATTAATTTTTGGACTCAAAATTCTGATTTTGAAAAAAGCTAAAAAAAAAAAGCGTTTTGAAAATAGAAGAATGAAAAAAAGAAAAACAAAAATACAATGTAACAACTACAATTTTTTTGATATATTATTTACCATATGCTTATTTGATAAATCTATAATGGAATTTTCTAATCAATTAGCTAATAAAATAATCTATTTATTATTCTCTTACACAATTGATTGTACAATATCAATTAGCTATCTATTATATCTAAGAGCGCTTGGATGAGATGGTTTGAGTCTCTTCCAGCTTAACCAGTGGTCTCGTGTTCGAGCTCTGGGAATGCAGCAGTGTTAAAACTCTTGAGGGAGAGCTTTGCCGCCCTTGTAGTCCTACCCGGCTCGATTCCGGATTAGTCGATTTCCCTATGGATCTAGAAACCAGAAGGTCCCTGTACCAAAAAAAAGCTATCTATTATCAACAAATAATTAAATAGACAAAGTGAATATTAAATTTCCTTGAAATGTGCAAATAAGGAATGACAAAATATCATGCTCCTTTCTACACATCAATGAGTGCCATCACGAAGGCTCATATCGCATCACAAACACCTCATGGGCCATATTGGCATGGCGTGACTCCAGAATATAACCTTTAATAAATTTCGAGAGTTACGTGAAACCAACCATCTAGTTCCTTAGCAAAATTACATGAACAACATACATGAATATTTCATGGGTGCATGAAGACTAACCAAAGGAAGAATTGAAGTTATATATAGTAAAATCCTTTACCAAAAAATAAAATAAAATAAAATAAAATAATTTTAGCAGAACTGGCCACAAAATATTCTATTATTATATAAAGAGATAACCTGAAAAATCCTAAAATATTAAATAAAAAATAATTAAAATTCCCGTTTAAAAATTTACTAAACATAGTTTTTTTTTTTAAAAAAAAAAATAAATTATAAAAATCCTGCCCAACAAAAATTAAAATTCAGATATCTAAGAAAATGATTGATTACATATTTATTTTTTGTGCATTCCATCTTTATTTAAGTTCCATATAAATTATAATCTCTTTACCGTAACTGAATATTATTCCATATGTATCTCCTGTCGCTCAACACAGCCGCCGCTACCAAGACGAAGAAGAAGCCGCAAACTCTTCCCCTCTAGGAATTCGTCAAGCCGGAAGCGACCCAGTAAATATTAATATTATTATACAATAAATATTTATCATTATATACATAAAATTACTTTTATAAGTGTTAAAAATATTAATAGTGACATTATATGACAATAAATTTTAGAATAAAGTCATATTTGATTATTATGATGAATAAAATAAAATTATTATTTTCTTTTTGTATAAAAAATTACATAATTGTGTTACGTATTATCTATTAATATATGAAGAGACAATGATATTTACTTGAAATAGTAACTAAAAATCAATAAAAATAACATTTGGTTTCCCGCCCAAAAATTCAGATTTACTAAATTGGGTAAATTTTGGGCCAAAATGTGAAAAGTTTCGCCTAAATTAATGTAATTAATGTACAAATCATTTTGTTCAAATATTGCAGCTATTACCCTTATTAGTTGCATGATTTAAATTTAGTATATAATATATTGACAAAACTTGCGGCTATTACATTTATTAGTTGCATGGTTTATATTTGGTATATAATATATTGACAAAAAAATAAAATAATTATTCATAACTTACAGGACAATATTAATTTGGAAGTAAATGAAATAGTCAATTATTTATAGTTTAATTAATTAATCAACTACAAAATAAATTTATTTTAATTAATTGAACAATATAAATTTTATATTTATACTTATTATTCACATAGGTTGTTAAATATATGATAAAATTTTACAAAAATAACTATTTATGGAATCACATCATAGTTAAATCAAATTTCTGAATAGAACTTTTGAAATGACTTATTGTGAAACAAATACAATGTAATTTATTATCAGTTATGTGCACATCACAGGTTGTGTACTAATTTAAATAGACATTTTTATGCAATTTTACCCAATTTAAAATTTATATAACATGTACAATAAGATAATACAGGTAAATTGTATTACATATAAATTTCATATTGTTAATTTATAAATATTACTTAATATGAATTCTTAATTTATAAATATCAATGAATATCTATTACATGTGCACGGCACGAAATTCATACTAGTTAATATGAACGGGTCAACGAACTAATATATTGTTAAAATAATATTTTAAAAAACAGTTTTAAGATACAATATCACCCGCACAGAGGATGCTTACTAGTATAGAATATTAAAGATGATTAAAACTGTGAAGGAAAAAGGAAAATGGAATAACGATAAAATCGTTTGGCCATCCAATGAGGAAACATATGAAGTAGCGTTTTTGGAAGGTTGTGAATATTACAGAATATTATGAGGCAAAAAGGATAGGAGTCTGAATAAGCAATTGACAAGAAATCGGTGTCTCGTAAAGCAAAGGCGATAACTATTAAGTGGAATAAAGACATCAAATTGTTGATGGGTACAAAAGTATATGGAATGCTACCGTTACGAG